>JAVQJF010090772.1:0-19343 GCA_036023855.1 Gadopsis marmoratus
CCCCCCCCCCCCCCCCCCCCCCCCCCCCCAACGCAGAAGGCTCTGGCAAAATAACAAATGGTTTTCCTGGCAAAAAGTTGAACCTGGCTTTGCCACAACGTAATGCGACGTCATCTGGCAAGGCTCTGTGTTCGCCAATCAACTGTGATCAAGAACACAGTCTAGTTAAAATCCTAGTATTATTATACAAATTGTATGATATTAAACCCCCTTTCTGACAGCGGAATATTGGGGGATTTTACCTTCCATGAATAGGTAAATGCTCCAGCAACACTTAGCAGAAAGAACTTTATTGTGAGACAAGCATGTATGGACCTGTGACCCCGGTCAGGCTCGTCATACAATGCAGTACAATAACTCTGAAGGCCACAGGCTGAAGCTCCTTCTTCTCACAATAAGGTTGGTTATACTACATGTGTACTTTTGAGGTACTACTCCGGATTGAGGGAGAAGTTGAATTTGTTTTTAAATTCAACCCTCAGCTACTTTTGCCACCTGTTTGTAAAACCAAGCCCAACACCATGGATGCCATTGAGGAGAGACTGTACGAAAGGGTTAGGGTCATTGCGATGACGCTACAAAGCCACGGAGTTCTCGAAGAGAGATCTGGGAGGCAGTTAAGAGGCAGGTAGATGATGATGCTGGAAGACATGTTGCGCAAACTAGTTTGACGCCCGCTGATTTCTTCAGTTTGATGGCAGTTTGCGAAAATGTTGCAACTCATAACCACGTGCTCCAGACCTTCCTATATTCAATTTGTACTTTGCAGTTGTCTATTATACCATTTTTAATTTGCATTTCGGCTGTTGCACACTGTTGTGTGCTGGCTTAATATTCATCACAGCCAGCTGGCTGTTTAAATCCGGTTATCTCAGTCAGTTATCCGCCAAAGAAAAGATTCTTATTCTCGGTGGAACTCCTTCAAAACATGTTGAAAAAGTAAACAAAAACTAACTGCAACTTCCAGCACCTGATAAGAACCAGATGCAGATTATTTTAAATGATTTTATCTGCTGTGTCTTGGTTCTGTGGAGGATAACGTTTTTGGCAGCCGAAGGCACTGCAGAGGAGCCCTGTCCTCTCTGTCTCCTCCACTGTAATATTCTTTAAGCTGCCTGTTATTATGTCATGAAATTGGCCCAATGAAAGTCTTCCCCTTTAACTGTAACACTAGAAGGTTTTTTTTTTTAATTGGAAACACATTGAGCCGTTGTGCTCTGGGATTAATTTTACCTCTGCGCATGTCGTCTTCCAATGTTCCACAAGTACTTAAATTAGGAGCACATTTCTGGAGCTCATCTTGTACCGTGACCCGTTTGTCGAGTCCGACCTATTCACGCTTGTTTAAAAGGTTGCTTGAGGTGAAAATGCAACAATTTAGCTAAGAGGGGATGCTCAGGTTTGGTGATTTTTTTTTTCTCATAAAAGGTTATACATATTAAAAATGTCCTTGTGTTGAGTTCAAAAGTGGGTGAGAAAACGGTATTAACAAGTACCTTAACATAGGTCATATGCTAGTCTCTTTTATTTTACGCCTTTACACCTGGCAGCAGTCTGTCTCGCATCCCACAGAGTTACTAAGCTGCTGTTACGTCAAACCATTAAGTGGAGCAATTTTGTTTGGGGATGCACAAGGATTTATTTGTAGAAACGAGCTTAAATGCGTGTAACGCAGGAAGACAGAAAACGAGTCCGGAGACAAAAGCAGGAGGAACATCCACGGGGGCAAAATAGGAACACGGAAACTAAACACAGGGCAAGCAGTAGTACGAACAACGGTGTAAACAGGATACAAACGGCGTGAATCAACAAAGAACAAAGGGAGGGAACTGGTGTACATATAAAAAAAAGGAATTAAAAAGAGAATCGAGGGCAGGTGAACACAGACAAAACCCACAGCATGTAACAAATTTGCACTCACGTGTCCCCAGAGCTAATCCACACTGCAGTCGGTCAACATTTACCGTAAGAGAGCTTTCAGGTGATGTAATGCATCCTCTGGCTGCCATCTTGGAGGTCTCTAGGTCTCAAGCAACAGTGGTTATGATATCTCAGATGCATTTCTAAAAGCTTAACTTGGCCCTTTCAAAGCATTTCTTTTAATGGAAAGTTACAACTATGGGGCTTCACAGCCTTGAATAGCCAAGACTCAGCCAGTCATATTTTTGGTAAAAGAAGCTTCACAATATCCTATTAATGAACATAATAAGGAAACAGAAGTTACTTGCTTTGTTTTCTTATATTTCTTTAAAAAAATTGTCAGCTTTTATATCTGGATTACACATTAAATAACTGATATATCTGCTAGAAGTTAAAAGTAGCTAAATTAATTATTTTGCTTCCAAAGGTATCTAGCTAACCCGAAGGCAGGTATGGAGACCCAGAGTGTTCAACATTAGATGATCATAAGATAAATAATCTGATTAACAAATACAGACAAAATAGCATATAACTGTGAAATTGTGAAAACATTCTGGTCATTATTATGAAATTATATTTCATCCTTCTTTTCAGATTATTACATAACATTCCAGCCTGTCTGTTTTTATTTCACCAGACAAATTCATTTTATAATTGCACTTGTCATCACAGAGTCTCTGTCAGTCAATTAAGACAAACAACGCAGAGCCAGTCATGTGATGGCTGTCTGCTTATTCAGACAAGAGCAACATCCAGTCACATAACTCCCCTGTTGATGAAATGTCACAATGAAATATGTCTTTGTGAAATAAAATGGTTCTTGGAAAATAATTAAGTTTCAAAACAAAAACAGACTTCATGAAATAAAAATTCTGTTATGGCGAAAAGAAGCAGCGTGAATTAATGTTGACCTGAGAACTATTTTGTATTGTGTCACAATTTCATGGTCAGATTATATTTAGTCTTTATATAATTCATATGATTATTCATTTCATAATGTCTTATTTATTCATTGAGTTTTCACCACCGTGGGTCTGCCTAGACGGACACTGAAGCGGTTGGTTAGCTGAGCAGAATTAACAAGCTACCATTCTAACTGCGGTTTAAGAATACGTGCAGCACTACAGTTGCTTTCCTTGCTTGATTGCTGTTTGTTGTGTTCAGCCTCCATGATGATGCCAGGATGTGTTGTCTGTATAACATGCCCTGCACGATGTGATTCAAGGCAGTTGTATTTTTCTTCTAGTGAGCATCTACAGAAAGTTACCATTGATTTTAGAGGGGAAAATGGTTTGTCAAGGCAGGTTTGTTGGTTTTTAAAGACTAATACACAGTATATGACACCGTCAGAAAGTCTTAGTGCTACTTAAAGGGGAAATTGAAGTAAAGTGGGTGTTTAAAGTGCAAATGTTTAGACTGAATGTGTTTGATTTGGTGTCCACATTGCTTGAACATTGGCATTTACAGCCTTCTTTATACACTGTCCCTCCCAATACACATTTATAATTAGAGGACTAAACAGTTCAGATGGGATTCAGACATTGACCTCCTCCCACTCTACCTACTCTGAGATACCCATCTATATTGCACTCAGCCTTGACATTAAACATACACTTAAAAACACACATTATACACAGGCAGAGACCTCAGAGACCTTAAACAACAAGCCGTCTTAACCAAACAGACAAATGGCTATTAATCATTTCAGTGCACATGTCTACACCATCTCTCTATCATATCTACAGCGCGCGGGGGTGGCAGTTTGTCACAAGTGGCACTGGGTAATGAATATTAATGTGCTCAGATGTCAGAAGAATTAATTGTCGAGGCGGGTAAATGCTGCATTATCTGCAAGGCTGAAGCATTTAACGGTATATGAGTGGCACCAAACTCGCTCTTAATGAAAAGCCGAGTTCAGAGAAGAGTAATGGCTGTAGTGAGAGTAGGCAGGAACAACAGGGAGGCAGAGCGCGGTTTGCTTTTGCAGAGTGGTCTTTCAGTGGAGAACGTATTTGGTCTGTACATACATATCCACGCTGGGAACAATGTAAGGCGGTTGCTTGTGCTTATTTCTGTCTCAAAAATACACCTCATTGTCCTATTGGAGAGCCGTTTTATCTTTTTTCTTTGTTGTGGTAGCTGTTATTTTGTGAGGATGCACCGTAAAACATTTTAAACTGGTTCAACTTAAGAAAAACGTGGAAAATGGGAGTCAACTGAACTGATTAATTCAAAGTCGTCTCGTGAGTTCTGAAAATGTGAAACCGACTGAGAAAACAACATCACTGAACTTAAGATATTAAGTTTAATCAACACTGTTTAGTTGCACTGACACATGTGACACTATCAGATTTGTTTGAAATGTATATATTTTTTAGTTTGAGTCACTTCTGCAGTTTCAACAAAGGTAAAGCGTTAGGCCGCTTCCGGTGACTTTGTTAAATTGGAAGTGCGTGGTGGTACGGGTGAACTCAATATTGACCTTCATCGTGGTTTTCTTTATTATCAGCGTTCTCCTGAATGAGTTGAGTGAACTCTTTAAGCCAGGAGACGTTTACAAGTTCTGAAATAGTCAGTAGAAAACAATTTTTTTTTCAGTTGAATTAATTTGAAATGAATTAAAACTTATTTACATCAAGTTAAAGATTTGTTTATTCCACAAAATGTCTGTGTGATGTTTTCATATTCTCCAGGTTTTTTAGCACAATGTCTTTGAGAAATCAACAAATGCAAGCAACAAATGCAAGCAAAAAGCAAACTGCCTGTGTGAAGCCCCAAAGCAAAGACGACTTCTTACACGACGTAATGGGAGAAATTCATTGTGAAATGAAAATGTTCTGCTAGATTTCTTAATTCCTTCTGCTCGGGGTGATTTAAGTTGATGTGCAAACACCGAGTGAAACTGTGCATTCACAGGGTAGATTTTATAAAATGCACCGAGCAGCCGCGCTCTTCACTCCATCGTTGAACTTCTGTGTGGTCCGAGATGGATGGACAGCTGGACACAGCAAGATAGTATAGATTAGCCGGATGAGTCAGCGGCCGCCTGTCAAGTTTCTGTGTGTGTGTCCAGACAACAGTGCCAGAAAGGGTAGAGCAAGAAAGGCAAAGAGGGAGAGAGAGAGAGAGAGAGAGAGGGAAAGAGAGAGAAATGCCCACAGCACAGCCCGCCATCTCTCAGTTCCAGTCCAGTGCCTGAGGAAATGTACCCTGATATTAGCTATTAAAGAGCAGATTGTCAGGGGAGCCATGCCAGCACTGACAGCAGCTGTACAATGGAGCAGGCTGCAGGGAGGCAGGAGGCAAGCTAAGACTTTTTCCTCCCAGTCTTCTTCCTCAGGTCCACATCAGCTGCAGACATCCTCCCGACACCCCCCCTCCGCACCGCCACCATCACCCCATCCGAAAAAAACTGCCTTTCTGCCCAAGTCTCTCCGTTCATACGCGCTGGGTTGGAAAAAGCCCTTACACACAGGCGTCAGAGACAGCAGCAAACCTGATGAGTGTGTGATTAGATTGGCTCCATACCTGCACTGTGCTGCAAATGCTCTCATTCTTTTTATTGGGGGCGGGGGGGGCTTTGGATGGCGATGTGCAGCGGCAGAAACGTCCCAAACAGAAATTAGGCACGGATCAGTTGCTTTCGAATGAAATTGGAAAGAGATAAATCAGTGTGAATTCAAACCAATGACTCCTGCTGCTGTTAAATATCTGCGATAGCGTCGCCTTTTTTATCCCCCTTCAACAAAGAAAGATGATTGCAGGCGTCAATGCACACTTATTTGCGAATGCAAATGTTTCACCTTATCAGTCTTTTATTCTTGGGATATTCAACCGTGACTCTTTTCTCATTTACTCAATTTGAATACTGACAAGAAAAAAAAATAAAAAATACATGCACGTCCAATGAATTTTGACAGAACTCAAGAGCCTCAAGGGATTTCTGTCCTTTAAGTTGTCACAGCATATAATAAGGCCCAATCATTTTAATTAAAGTGCCTAATCCACCTTCATTGAGAAAGGTAGTCAGATCTCTTGGGAGTCCTGTGATTGCCTGAAAGCTTAAGTAGAGTGGAATGATTTCCTAGTGGCGTTTCTCCTCCACTGCCAACAAATCTCAGGGGAGAGTTGGGAGAGGCTGAGGTACAAACGGAGGAAAGAGAAGAAGCGGTGTCCTGTCTCGAATGGGTCGCAGCACCTGTGCGGATCTTCCCGCCTCTTGATTCTCTCTGCCTTTTGTTGCCTTCACCACTCCCACACTCTCAGTTTCTCCCTCTTTAATTGTGTCCCATACTCGATTTACTCTCTTTTAATGTTATCTCTTTCCTCTCACCTTCTCACGTCCCTTACCTCCCTCCTCCTCTTCTTCTTTCTTTCCCTGATGTTTTTCCTCAACGTTTGCTTACTTTTCCAGTTTCACTTTCATTTAACTTTTCTCCATCTTTCCCTGCCTCCCAGATCTATCCTCTTTTGTTCTTCTGCCTCATCCTCTCCCTTCTTTTACCTGGCCTCAGTCTCTCTTTCTTTCTCTCCCTCCCCCGACTTTGCTGTCGGGCCCAGCTCGCCCATACCATCTTTAGATTGATCGCAGTCATTACCTCCATTAATGAGAGTGGATTGAGTTCTTAACTGGGCCTTGCAGAGCCAGTTAGGTCACACTGACTGGGGATATGGATTACTAGAGGCTTCCCGGAGTGCACGTCGTCCTAGGCCAGCCAAAGTACACTTTAATCACCTGCCCTTCCAA
Organism: Gadopsis marmoratus; assembly: GCA_036023855.1. Taxonomy (NCBI): domain Eukaryota; kingdom Metazoa; phylum Chordata; class Actinopteri; order Centrarchiformes; family Percichthyidae; genus Gadopsis; species Gadopsis marmoratus. Next base: position 6,668 of record JAVQJF010090772.1, read on the forward strand.
CAGCAAATGGCTCTTTAATGACACCGTGGTAGATGGGTTCACCCCAACACAAAGGCAAACGCATGCATGCCTTAACATGGGATGGCCTCAACAACCAGGCTTTGCAATAAGTAGACAGATAGATACAGAAGAAAAGAAAGAAATACAAAGATTTGCTTTATTGCTGAGAGCTAGATGAGCAGATCAATATCACTCTCATGTCTATGTTACGTGTGGAGCTAGAGTAAGGATTAGCCTAGCTTAGCATATAGACTGGAAGCAGGTGGGAAGCAGCTAGCCCAGCTCTGTCCAAAAGCAGAAATGTATGCATAACAACATCTCTATGTCTGACCAGTTATAGCTTCAAGAAAAACAATATGCCTGTTTCCAAAAACGTCCTTTTTCTATTTCTTTAACACACGTAGAAATAGAAAACGAGACGTTACGGTTGAACGAGGACTCGTTGTTAGAGCTCTTTGCTGACCAGCAGGTAGCCACAGTGTCTGTGCCAGGCATCCTGGCCTCGTTGTTGCCAGCTTTGCACATTTTCGACCAACACTTATGTGATTATTTGGTATATCATCGACTGGTTTTAGCAAACTGAGAAAACCACATCCACTGGACTGTGACTGTGAGATGCATTTAAAAAACTCCATAAAAAACTAGTAAGTATTATATATAAGATTATGATACGATGTCAATCTACCCTTTCCAAGGTGAAGAGTGGACTTTCATGCTCAATTTTAGAAGCATTGGAAGGTGTATTTTTCCTCTTCTTAACTATTTCCCTCGCCAGTCTTTGTGCTAAGTTAGGCTGAACAAATCATGGAGCCATCTCTCTACTGAGCTCCTAGATGAAATTGATATCGATCGTCACACTCGAGGTATCAGAGCAAACAAGCAGACTGCCAAAATGTTGGAGGATTCCTTAATAATAGCACCCGAGCAATTACTCTCCCCAACTGTCAATGAGCGACTGAATATGAAGCAGTTCATGAAGGCAGATCAGAAAGTCCTCTTGGTGAGAAAATGATGCAGGCGATGCTTCCCAGCTGCAAAAAAACCCCAAAAAAGCTGTGATGTTCAGCACACAAAAAAAATAGTCCCTAACAATGACCAGAGAATGTCTTATTGCAACTTCAAGATTATACTGATGGTGCATTTGTTTTATCTCACTCACGGTTCCAAATGTAGTTAAATGACCTTTACTTGCACTTTTCCTGGAATCGCATTCAGTCTGGTGGCCGTGCCACTGAAAAGCTGCCCAGAGAAGCAGGTGTGATGGCAGCTTTTTGGTCGCTGCTGAGCTCGGCGAGACCGAGTGAGTTAATCGCTGTGATTTCAGCCTGTTTTGATGCCTGGCACACCGGAGCCGACTGGGAGTAGGTGGTCGTTAATTGCAGGGAACAAAGAGGTCGCTGCGGCTCCGCTCGTGGCATAAACATTATTCATCAGGAGTGACAAGGTCAGACGCTTCATAAATAGTTCACAGATTAATTATTGTTCTTGTGGTAATGGTTTGGGCTTGATGGGACAAGGAAATGTAAAGTTACACTTAGGTCGTTGATGGCTGTTTGACCAAAACCGATGATTGTCAACATACCTGAAAGGGTGTATTGCTTTAGCTGATCGTCTCTAATATGAAAAAAAAAAGTTTCATATATATATTTATAATGTCCATTTTGTATTCAGATTACCGTGATCTCGTTAAATCTAAACAAAGCGGTGTTAGAGTATGCCGATTGGAAGAACTCATTTTCTGGCTCTTGCCTGCAGCGAATCCTGCCTCAACTCAAATTAAACAGAACATAAATTACGCACAACTAATAAGTGAAGTCACTGGTCCCCTTTTTATAGTCCAGTCCACAGCCTTTAAATAAATGTTCCAGTCATGGTTTTGAGAGTAACAGCCTGGAATAATGGCCTTTTCATGCCAGATGTAGTCCACATGCATCTGCAGCATCTGCAGATACACAGATAGAGGTCAATCAGTCATACGTTCACCTCACCGCATCACCAATGCTCAGTTCTCTGCCGACAACGGTAATCGATAGACAGCCTTGCTTAAGGTCACCTGATCATGTGATGGACAGCTCCTGTCGGCGGCAGTCTGTAAATGGCATTAGAGCACTGCAGCAGCAACACAGACATCACAGCTGCTGAACGTAGTATCCTTTAACCACACCACGTAATCCACTTTCCAGCACTGTCATTTGCCTCCGTGTTTGAAATGTGCTATATAAATAAAGCTGCCTTGCCTTGACTTGTTGTGAAAGCCCCGTTAGAGATCAGTTGAGGAGCTCAGAAGGGGATCGGAGTAGAACTGCTCCCTCGGGTCAGTTGAGATGGCTCAGGATTAATAACCCTCCTGGATGCCTCCAGATACTGTATGTCCAAGTTAGAGGAAACCCCAGTGATGACCACTAGAGGTGTCATATCCCGCCTCAGGGACCACCTCAGGATCTCCCAGGAAGTGCTGGAGGATGGAGGGAGTACGGCCTACTTTGCTTAGTTGGCAGAAAATGGATCTTGACAAAGCAATGGATAAATGTGTATTTATATTATAGAGATTATACCAAAAGGGCATTTGTTATTATAGTATGCTTTAGGATTTTGTTGGTAGAACACACCCACTTATGGCTTTTCCGGACTTCGTTTCGTTTCAGATGTCCTATGTTTTGTACATTTATCAACCACCTGCTGCTGTTCATTACATTAAACATCTGCATTCAGAGCATGCAGCGAGTTTCATGAAAGTGCAGCAAAATATCAAAGTTGGAGTTAGTCAACTGCAAGAGGAGAGTATTGCAACGAGTATAAATGTGCCTTAAACCCATTTCAAAAGGTTAATGGATTGGATGCTCACAAACACTGAAATAATAAAAGAACTCACAGTGCATACATTTACATACGTTTGAAGCATTTAGGTGAAGCTTTCACGCCGACTGAAATAAGCTGCAAACCCCGGATGCCTCGGCTTGAAGGAATAGACGGCCTTCACCAGACGCTCTTTTTGCGATTGTTCTTACGTAAAAGGATGCCATAACAGGATCGCACCCTCTGCTCCAACCTCTGATGTATTTGTTTAACCTTTGGCAGAAGTGAACCTGGTGACGATGTAACTTCGAGCACGACACCGCCGCTGGGAAAAATAAGAAACATATATAATGGCTCACAAAAATAGCATGACATAATTCACTATTGATTTGCTCTGCTGCCTGGCTGATCTTCATTTCGTGACACTGATGCGGAGAACTCAGAGGCATTGGCATCGATCAGGTGGTGCTGCTAAGGCAAAATTTCATTTTCGTAAATGTGGCAGCAGTCGTCTGTATTCCATACGCTGACATGCGGTGTTGTTTTACGAGTCAGATATATTGATCCGCTGCCATCTTTATCCCTAAAAATATCAGACATGTCTTTCAGAACAGAGCAGCCAATTTTTATAACATTTTAATGTGATCTCATACACCGACAGTGGATTTTTAGGTCTTATTCTTGTTTGCAGAATAGTCTCAAATCAACAGAATATCTCATTTTATCTTAACCCAACTTTCACATAATCCTCACAAAGGTTTTGGATTATGTGAGAGTATGTTTTGCCTTCTACGTCCAACATCTCAACTTTTATGACGCTGTATGTACTCTCCTCTTCATAGTTTGTTCCTTAGTATTTCATATTCTATTTTTAAAGAAAAACAAATAAAATAGTTCTATCTCTGTAAAGTCTGAATAAAGAAACATGTTCTGCAATCTGTTGGTTGAACATCACATGAATAAAACACATTTGCCCCCAAGTGATGGATGGAGCCATATGCTTTAAAGCAAATGATCTATTTTCTCTCTGCAGATGTCGTTCCTGGAGCAGCGCCCCTACCGCTATCCCCTGTGCTCAGACTGGCACAACCCTTGGCATCCTTGACGACCCTTACAACGCCAACGCTGGCAGCTGTGGCCCAGCCGATAGTCCCGAGCGCCCCGGCAGCCACAGCCACAGAGACTACCTCAGCTGCAGGGGACGAGAAGCCGTCAAAGCTCAACTCAGCCTCGGATCCTGACCTGGAGCCCGAGGTCGAACCCGAGGTCGAGGGCGACACGGAAACAGAGGAGGAGAAAGCCCGACGCCTTCTATACTGCTCACTGTGCAAAGTGGCGGTCAACTCGGCGTCGCAGCTGGAGGCTCACAACAGCGGTAAGAGACGTGAGCCCACGTTTGCTGCAAATGTGAACATCACTTGAGCGTTTGTAGCAATTGTTATGGAGGTATTTGTGCAGAAGACCAAAGGGTACTGCATGCACTGTATACATTAAAGGTTCTATGTGGAGATTTCAGAAAGTCCTTGCTATTAATGACACCGGTGGCCCTTCATGGAACTGCAGTCCAAGCCTTTCATCACTCTTGGCAAGTAGAAAGCAATGGTTCGTTATACACCTTTGCTTTGTACCGTTATGTCGATTGTTGTTCGCTAAAGTCAACATCATTGTCATCACGTCAAGGCACTCGGGAGCGCGCATAAATGTCACATCCTTTGGATTTTCCCCGCGAATAACCGTTCCGAGTCCTTTACATAGAAGTCAGTCCACACGCTGGTAAAGGCATCTGGAAAAGTCGGGGTAGGCAAAGTGATTTATGTAAATTGCTACATATCGTACCTTTTTAAGCATTTACCTGCTGTGTTTTTCATGTCGTGCAATTTCCGTGAAAAATACACACCATCATCAGTGGGTTTTTTTTGTGAAGGAGAAGGTTGTTCTGCTGGGTTTCTACACAATCGGCGTGCATCAGAGGTGAAGTGTTCTTTGTTACTGGCCGTCTTCAACAATAACCGTCAGGCCTAAAAAAACTGTTCTGATCTTTCTTGCTATGAAAACCAATGACATACACCAAGAAAATGTCAAATAAAAATCTATCAAACAGGGGGCATGGCAGACACAAACACCCATACAAGAAAAAAAAGAAAAAAGAAAACACCCACTGACATCTTCCCCAGATTCAAAAGATACAGATAGCCAACCCGGCAGTGAAAGGGTCCCATGTGAACTCATGCTGACCAAGATTGTTCAACAAGAGAGTATGTGACCCTTTCATAACAAGCCAGCTGAGCCATTCTTGATGAGTCGGTGAACACCTTTTCCTCCAACGTCTCGGAAGCATCCTTTTAACTGCTTCAGTAACCGGAATATTCCATTTCCTTTCAATGAAGGAAAAGTTAGTCTTTGCGTTCAAGAATGACAGAATGCAGAGACTTGGAACTGCTTCTGTTGGATATTACTCTACAATTCCTAAAGTTCTGGACATGTCCAGAGTGTATACACATATACACTATATATATATATATATAGAGTTCTGAAAAAAATTAAGAGACAACTCCAAATTGTTCATTATACTCAAACACATACCTATAAATAGTAAAACCAGAGAACTGATCATTTTGCAGTGGTCTCTTGGTTTTTTTCCAGAGCTGTATGTATGTATGTATGTATGTATGTACGTACGTATGTATAGATGGATAGATGGATTAGTTCCCTTTCTGAGAGGGGGATGAGGGGGACAACTTTGTCAAAAAAATACAAATAAAAACTTTAATTTGAATTTGTTAGGATGGTTAGGAATTGGTTTTGGTGGTCTGAGTCAAAAGCCCAAAGCCATTTTTAATTCCCAGTCCATCCCTTCCCTCCAGTCAAACACAACTCAAGTCAAATGTGTAACTTTTGCATGAATGAGTTCCCACGAGGTCCTCAACTTTGGTCAGGAACGTTTTAAGATATAATTACAAGTCGACCCCTTCACACTAACACCCATAATTACCAGATCAGAAAAGGGATAGCAGATGGGAAGCTGTGATGCCACCTTTCCTTCAGGCAGAATCTGTAGTGTGCTGACCGCGCTGCTTCTCGTTTCAACCTGCAGGTACAAAGCACAAGACGATGCTCGAGGCCAGGACGGGCGTGGGCTCCATCAAGTCTTTCCCCCGGCCGGGAGTCAAAAGCAAACTGGCTACATCCCCTAAATCATCAACCGGCCTGCAGAACAAGACATTTTTCTGCGAGACGTGTGACGTGCACGTCAACTCAGAGATCCAGCTAAAACAGGTGACTTTGACCGAGACTTTGAAACGCTCAAACGCTGATGAACTGAAGGGAAACTAGGAATCTGTGTAAATTTCTGTGAGAAGCCAAACCAGGCCCTGAAACCAAAGCAGCTAAATGCAATTCAGCCATCGTTCATATTATGATGAACACCTGTGCTTCTCCTGCTGTGTCGCATCAGAATGCCTTCAGTGATGCCTCGACACCGCCACCCCCACCTGTGTTGTCAGATCAGGAGGAGGAGGATATGGAGGAAATGAATCAATTAGAGCACAACCACACTCTTTTGGAAATTCAAATGAGGTTTTTTTGCCGACTGACATCCAAAAACACACACACACACACCTCATGCTATAACACGTCTCTGCTAGCTACGAGCTAGTTGCCCCAAATCACATTTGACTGAATAATCCTTCATTACACACGCCTTGCATTGCACCCCATTGTAATGATTTACCGGAACTGGAAAGCGAGGGATTGTGATATTTTGATATCCATATGTTTGGCACACAAAAAGAGATAACTGGAAAATGTTTGGTTTTTTTATTTTGCTATGTTTACATGCACACCAGACACCAGGGTTAGTAGGAGCAATCAGGTTAAGTTTTCCAATAACCTGGTAACTGTAAAACCTGCATTTCTCCTGCAACTACTCAGTAATCCGAGTCCTCCATCAACCCGTACCATATTTTTGACACAAGGGTGGCATGTTTGAAATGCATTAGTGATATATGATTTTTTTCTTCTCTTTTTTTTCTCTGAGTGTAAGAAAGCACACATTTTACTGCGTCTGAATGTCACAAGTAGTTCGCTGTTCGTCTGTTAAAACCTACTTTTTTGTTTTTTTTTTACACTCACTAACGTCAGGGTTAGATTTCCCTTTTTGTTGGATTTAAGATTACATTTTTCTGGATAGAAAAGATGCTCCGCTAGTAGTAATCCTTCCTTTCATCCGGCCGCGCTGCTGTCACAGCAAAGCTTTCCCTGTCTGAAGTCTTAGTCATGCACACAGGCTCTTGCAAAAACTTAGTTCCTCCTAAATCCCTCTCCTCAAATAAGGAAGAGGGTTTCTAGTTTATAAGATTTTAAGGAAACCAGGTTACTAAGGAAAGCTGACAATTATCTGATCTCTGTGTGATATTTTCCTCAGTGTGGTTTGGCTGAAAACGCAGGCCGAGGAATGTGTATTTTGGTTGTTGCCATGGGACACTCTACAAATCTCCTTTTCTTGTAGCTGTTGATCATTCTGTCACTGGGGGGGGGTTCATCCACAATACTTGAAAAGCCACTTGGTTTTGTCTGAGCTAACCTTGAGCTTTCTCAATGAAAATAGACAGGTTTTGTGTGAATCTTTCATACAGGGACTTTCACTGAGTACTTCTGTACAGCCGGCGATTCTCTGCGAAAAGAATCCAGCGTGACGAATTTCAGTTACAGCTTGAAACCAGAGGAAACGTGCGATTGTTTGTTAAACCCAGTGCAAGGCCAGAAATCTGCCTTTTGTTGTCAACGTGTACCCACACTAAATTATTTATTGGTGCAGAGTATTCCTGTATATGCCATTCCAGATTCTTGTAACGCATTTGTTTATTCAAATCCGCTGGTGGTTTCTGGTCTTTTAACTTTTCCTTTTAATATCACTTCTCAACATGACGTTCTGTATTTAATGTGGGAACATAATGTGTCATTTGGTAAATGTTTTGTGCACTGCAACAGTCATAACACACGCAGTCATTTTCACCATGAGTGGCTCCAGTCACAATGAAACCTTTTAAAGCTGTATTACTTCTTGCCTTGAGACAGGAGGTGTATTTTTAGCCCCCCTCTTTCTCCGTTGGTCAGGTTCCCACATCAACACATGATAAGCTATCTACACTGAAATGGCATCTAGCCTGGCGCCGAGGTAACAGACGTCTACAAAGCGTCCCGGGCAACCGGTTATAATAAAGAAAATAAAACAATGACATTTTTTTTCCTCTGGATTTGGCTCTTGTCCAGAAAAAGACGCACTTTCTAAACCTATCTAGACCCGGACTGGATCATCAAACCTGGAAGCTGATGCTACTCCAAGGCCGTTTTTTGCTGATTGATGTTCTTGTTTGTTTGCTGATGAAGGTACCAGCGCAAATCAGCTCCTGCGTTGTTTTCCTCTGTGTGGTTTCTGTGGTTGCCATGGTCACACAGAGATCAGTTCGGCCATTACAAACGCCACAAATAGCACGGTCAAAAGAGCAGCAGCCTCCGTCTCCTTGACGCACTGCCACCCACGATGACTGGCGGCTGTCGTCGTGACAGAACCTTTGCTTCCTTCCTTTTCTTCTTTTTTTCTGTCATGGTAGCTACAGTCAAGCTAACCCCTGGCCACACCAGCGGCACACTGTATTAGTTCCAACATATTATGACGATCAGTCAACTGTGGATTTTAGGCATGTGTCCGAAGACATGATTGAGATTTTCCGTCCTGTTTCTACATTTGCGCACGTTCATTTTAACGTGAGAAAGAACATTTGCGTACTGCAGCTTTAACCACAGTAGAGTGACATGCCGAAACCTTAGTGTGACTCAGGGACCCCTCTCTCTGAAGCTTGTTTCCTGTCTCCTTCTCAGCACATCAGCAGCCGGCGTCATAAAGACAGGGCCGCAGGTAAACCAGCCAAACCTAAATACAGCCCCTACAGCAAACCGCAGAAAGGCCAGACCAAGCAGCCGGTGAGTCACGCACGCCTCAGTCACCTTATCAGTGGCAAAAGTCCTCGTGTCGACACAACAGTCACAGTGACTCAGTTCAAGTAGCCTCTTAGGAGACACATGTATCAACCCATGAACCATTATTGTGCGTCATCTGTAACTGTGCTCATTGTCATCCTCCGATTCCAGCCACTTCCTGTTTCAGGTCAAATAAAAAATAAAAAAAAGCATGGGTCTGTGCCCAAACCTGATGTGCACCGTTATCTCTTGCTCTGTCTGCACGGGAGAGGACGTTGGAAAAGAACTGCACGCAGGCAAACATAACAGTTTAATGTTATCTTAGCTCATCGGCAAAAAAATATCCCACGCACGTCTTCTAAATGTGTTAAAGTCTGTTCTTTGATGAGGCACGTTCACTCCACTGGATGGCACCTAATTCAATAAAATGTCAACTTTAATAACTGGGTCAGCTGTTACCTGGCTTTTATTAAAAATCCGTGGCAGTGAGCAGTTTTCATTTGAAAACTATATATTTTATGGACAAGCATGGCATGTATCAAGGTTCTTCTGAGTCAGCACGCTGGAGGTGGAATGCAGACTGGTGTCGAATATTATAGGTATTTGTAAATGTCGGTTTTAACTTATGTGGAGTTTTCTTCAGCGCGTTTCAGGCAGTTTAGATTAGTGTCAGGCAAATTGACAAACCACAGAATAAGAGAAGTGTACAGAAATAACTTTCAAATACTTTCCTGAGTTGATTGTTTAACTTTCCGGTACTTGCTGCTCTACGTGGCCCTTCTCGAGCTCCAGGGGAGCGAAAACAAATGCTGAAAATTGTTTAGTTTTTTTTTCTTCCCCCCCCGCAAGTTCCACGTGACGTAGGATTGGTAGAATGCGCAAAGGAGCCATATGGGTTCAATGTGGGAAAGATAAAGGAGAGTCTGACTTTCCATCTTACAGAAGCCCTAGGAAAGCGGCATTCATCACACCCACTGTTTGCCGAGACGAAGCGCGGGGGTTAGCAGTGTGGGGGAAATGGCTTTTTCTGAAACCCATCATTGACTGAGTTAACGGAGAGGAGCTTCTTTGATGAGCGGAGAGTAAAGAATGCTTCCCATAGGGTTACGATGCCTGAGTCAGTGATTGATAACCCATGACAACGGCTGCCATCTTGGTGCTGTGCGACCGTAGCATTTCCATTACTGATACAGAAGATTAAGCCAGATAGCCTTTGGTGACCTTTTCACCCTATTAGGCCGTTTTTGGAGGTTGATGCCCGTTTTTTTTTCTTCATTTGTCCGTCGTTTTTTTTTATCGTTATTTTATTTAAATTTCTATAAAAAAAAAAAAAAAAGACATAAAGCGGTACGCCTCCCTAGCCGAATGATTAAAGAGCACGTCACATGTTCACAACAGAATCAAACCGGCGACCTTTGTCGCATGTCATACTCCTCTCTCCCTCTCCCATTTCCTGTCTGACTGTCTAACAAAAAAGTAAAAAATGACCCCCACGCCCCCCCATGAAAATTGCTTAACACACGTGTACAAAAAAGGACTTTGACTTTGGAATAGCTAAATCACCCCTGCTACACAGCGCCACAAAATAGCAGCATTTGTCAAAAGTAAAGGAGGTCTGGATTCAGGAATTCGATATGCGAGTTTTATGATCGAGACAATGACGGCGCTCCAAGGAAACCAAATTTCCCAAATGCCTCGTGTCCAAATTGACGGTACATTGGTTGAAGAGATTCAACAATCATTTATAATGCAACAGCATTGACATGTCTATTGCAGTTTCCCACATAAGCTCTGATGTTCTGCAGATCACCTGGAACACTTTCAGCAATTAGCATCTGATTTCTGGCACACGTTCGATCCCCCCCGTATAGCTCTCCGACACCAACTCTGTGTGCGCCTGCAGTCCTGCACAGGGAACAGTCTGGAAAACCATGACGACAAAGCAGATAAACTGCACTGACAAAGAGCAGACTGTAAAATGTAAAATGTAAAAGAAAAAGCCCAATGTGACGTCTTCAATGTGCTTGTTTTGTCAGACCACCAGTGGATGTACAATGATGTAAAACAGAGAGGAGCAGCAAACCCTCACATTTGAGAAGCTGGAAAGTGTTTTGAGGTTGTTCCTGGATAAATCACTTTGACGATTACTTGATTATCGTAAAACTGTTGTTGATTAACTTTCTGTCAATTGAGTAACGAATTAATTGGCAAATCCTTTAAACATTAGGGTTTGGTATCTAGCCTCAGTATGTTTTGGTACCAACCAAAATGTGTCCATAGCAACCAAATTTTGAACCGAAAGTGAGCATTGAATGTCTGGTCAGATTTTTTGGATCAGATAGTTCCTGATTTAAATCAAAATGTAGCCGGTTTTATTTAGGGAAAGTTCCTTTATAACAGCTTGGGCTTAGATGACAGACATTTAAATTTCTCACAGTAGATAGTAAGAAAGTATCGTTTATTCAAAGATACTTTGAAGGAGAATTTTGAATTTGAATGCCGATTTAGATCAGGTCTTTGTCATGATCACCCTGTGTACACGCTGTATATGCTGACTGTATTTTGTCTCTCTCTAACAGATAAAGTTGTGCCTGGGGAAGGAGCGCCAGTGTCAGCCTCTGACCGCACAGATCCTGCCTGCTCACCTGGCGGCAGTGGCAGCAGCCGCCGCCGCCGCCCTCGGCAACGCTTTCACACACCGCACGAACCACGCCCCGACCCCTGCCCTCTTCCAGACACAGACCCTCCCCGCTGCACTGCTCCGCCCGGCCCCCGGGCCTATCAGGACCTCCCACCCACAAGTCCTATTTGCCCCTTACTGACCTGTTTGACCTGTGCGATTCTGCACCGCCTCCTGTCAAGGACCAAACCATGTGCTTCACCCAGACCAGGAGTCTTGTCAGCATCTGTAGTCCTTCTATGCATCCGGGATACTGAACATCTTCTCACCTCTCCTCGTGTGGATTATCCTACATGTTAAGCTAAACCGGACTGCAGCGAAGCGTTGGGCGATCTCTCTCTAATCCCACTGGAAATCTGGGCTAGAGCATATCTGTGCCATCCTGCAGCCCATGGCTCACACCCAGACCCCGGACTTGGACCTACAGCGTACCGCAATAATGTATAAGACTAACCCCGTGAACTATGCAGTGTCATTATTTCATGATGCAAGGCACAGTTTGATCTTAAAATACAGTAGGTATATGCTTTTTGTAAAGATACAGCGTGGCACTAAGATCATTGCTTTAGTGGAGGATTACTGTCGCTCATAATTTAAAAGGCTGTTACTGATCATAAGAGCGAGCAAGGCCCTCCTCTGTTCCTGTATGCACTTTAAGCCCCTCCTCTGTTGATGTCGACATTAGATGGCTAGACTGTGTTAGATTGTTAGAGTACGTGTCGTAATGTGCGCGTTTGTGTTCGTCCTTGCATATCTGTACGTGTGTGCAAGCGTGTACTTCTGCATGTGTGCGTGTGCTTGTCCGTGTGTGTACGAGTGTGTGTATTTGGATGTGTGCGTGTGTGCGTTTGTGTGAGCTTCCCATCCACCATAAGCCATCCTAGTTGATGTCCGGCACACATTGTCACTGACCACGTCTCGGGCCAGAGGGACCACAAAGGCTTGTGTATATTAACTGTCGGTGTGTAAAAGGTGAACAATTTCAAATAAAAAGAGTCCTAATTTGTTAATGCTGGTGATCCTGTGCAGTTCAGTGGGCGCTATCACACGGTGGTCATGGTGCTGCACGGTGCTTAAAGCATGAGCTACAGTCATTTACTGAAATTATGACGTCACCAGCGCCAGATGGCAGCTCTCGTATCCAGTGACGGCTGGTGGTGACATTGGGTGGGGGGGCTGACAAATGCATTGTACCCATCAATAGTTTGCGCTGCAGCAGCA
>JAVQJF010090786.1:0-16753 GCA_036023855.1 Gadopsis marmoratus
CCCCCCCCCCCCCCCCCCCCCCCCCCCCCCCCCCCGGCCCGGGCCAGAGCGCAAAAGAGAGAGGGAGAGGTGAGTGTTGACAAAACCAAATAAATATAGACGCGCAAAGAGAGGAGAAATCAGATTAGTGCTGAGAGAATCTAAGCACAACACTTTTAACCCCTAACCTAACAATCTGTGTTTACACCACTGTAAGGAGGGAGGGAGGGAGACACAGAGGGAGGAGGAAAGCTTGTGGTTGCGTGGAGAGTACGTCTGTTCCCGACTGGAATTTAACAAGCCTTTTCTGTGTTGCTGGGTGGCATTAAAAATCTGTACACACTCACACACACACACACACACACACACACACAGTCAAACAGGACATGCTTATAACTGTTGACATGCATGCTATTCACATAATTGCTGTGGTTGGAGAGTAATGTGACTTTGGATTTACGGTCAGCTTGCGGTCCTTTTTCATATAAAGATCATTACATGGTTTCAGAGAGGCTGAATGTGGAAACACAGCCCATATGCTGCTTAGTAATGTTCCTAATATTGTCTCTTTTCTCTTTCTGTGTTTTCCATCGGCCTTGTTCCCCTTCTGTTTGGCTTCTCCTCCCAGGTAAGTCCCCCTTTTTTTGGTCTCTCATTTGCCCAAAAATCAAAGAAACGTGACGCTTTCTGCCATAAATTGGACTGCTTTCAGAGTCAAAGATGAAAAACAAATAAAAATCTTGATTTGTAATATGCACATACTCAAAACGGAGCATGCCAGAATGACTCTGACACCCTCTAAATGAACACATATTTCCCATATTTAAATAAATGGAACACATTACATACAGCAGCAAAATGTGGAGGAACTGATTCTTGCCTTGCACCTATACGCCCTATATGCTACACGGTGACTCATGCAATGAACCCCACCCTATGTGTTTCCCTGTCAGACACACATCATCATCATCACCATCATCGCCGTAATCATTATCAATGATATCTTGGCATCCACTAAATTGAACATATGGTCGTTGCATACAGCAGTGTAATGATGCCAGTATAAGCGCAGGGACTGAGTGTGAGTGAGTGAGAAACACAGAGAGGAATGTAGTCCTTTCTTCTAATCCTTCATTTTGAGGTCACAGAAACACACACACACACACACACACACACACACACACACACATGCACTTACACTCGGCTGCTACCCAGATGGAGGCATAACCTGGCAGAAAATAACTTGGTACTGATTAAATATTTAGTTGTCATTGAAGTGTCACGTTTTGGATGTTTGCTCTACTGCCGCAGCAGTGATGCTTCTCACCAAAGAGGAATTATTTGGGGAAATGTGTAATAATCGTAATGCATGCAGGTAAGATATTACTTAGAATATGTGGTTTGTTACAACTTGGGTCTTGTTTTCTCACTGTTGGTCATCATTCCTATCAGTATTAATAATATTTTAATTGCAAAGTTATTTTTCCTTTCCATACACCAACATTGCAGGTGTGCTTATTTAGTGTTTTACTAACACTAAATAATTAAAACTGATTTCTCGTTAACTGTCTACTTGTTTAAAACCTGTCTGACTGCACGGATCTCTTGCCTTGTCAGACATTATTGTATAAATGTCACGTGTTTCCAGATTTCAGTAATGTTGTCATATCAGATGGAAAGAAAGATGGCTAAAACTACAAAAATAAGAGACAAGTTGTAATAAACTGGAATTTTCCTTTCAAGGAATATTGGAAATTTGTTATTTTGGGGAATATGCTAATAAGTGTTAGATGAGAAAATTGATACCACTCTCATGTCTGTGCAGCTAGCTAGGCTCTGTCAAAAGTTCCAAAATATCACTACCAGTAAGCTCTAAAGCTAACTAATTAAAACACTGTGTCTTTTTTAACTTAGCTGCTAACCTGAGCTAATCACCTCCTGGCTCTAGCTCTGTACTTTAGGCACAAATATGGGAGTTTTGTCAATTTCCACATCTAACTCTTGGCAAGAAAGTAAAATAAGAGCACTTTCCAAGATGTCTAGCTTTTTATTTTAAAAGAAAAATGCCCACTTGTGTGCAACAGTAGCATTTGCCTGTATGCACATGTAGGCTAGGCAAGCACAAATCCACACACATACAACTAAAACATGCACATGCATTAACACAATTGAATGACTGCAATTGACAATTGACTGATTGACTGGTGACTAGCTTCTGTAACAGTCAGCTACTGTGTATGTGTGCTTATAGGGCATAAAATACCCTTTCCGAAACAGGAGAGGTTTGTACAAGTGTCTGGGTTGACTTTGTTACACACACTCAAACACTCTCAAACACTCTGAAAATAGATGGGCATTTTTCCCCCTCTGGAAGATAATCGCATTGAAGCAATCGCTATGCATTACCATGTAGTTCCCGTCAAAGAGTTACATTGAAGAGTGAAGAGGCATTCTCCTCAGCTCTGACTTTGATAGATGGTTCCTGTTTTCATCGCGAAATACTGATGTCATTACCTATAGATTTGTATTCAGTCAGCGTGTTGTATTCAATCTGTGTCTTTTCTTTTATCCGTACCCTCCTAAAGTTGGTTTGTATACAGAATATTCTATTAAGTTGAATTAGATGCCTCATTGCACTTGGACTTCAATTCAAACACAAGCTGGCAGTTTCCGTTTTGCCACTCGCTTGCTGGCAAATCAAAGCATTCTAGAGAGAAAACACAGGGAGGAAGAAGAGTGTCATTTCTGTTTCTCTGTCTAGACTGTTTCTTTGAATGTCTCTATTTCTCTGTATCCACCCCCACCCCTCCTCAACATAACAGGCCAACAAAGACATAACGTAATTTCATCTGAAGCTCAACGAAGTTAACTATATATGGCCTTAACAGTGTCGGCTCTCTAAATTCCCTCCTTTGCTTTATGGTGTACTGAGTGAAAGATAATAGCCGGTTTGGTTGTTAAGACACTTTGCTTTGTTGTCTTTCTCAATGTATCCTAATGACAGATGATTACCCCGCAATGACAGCGTCTGTGTGTCAAACCGAGGAGGGTACATGTCTGTCTGTCTGTCTGAATGTGTGTCTGTACTTGAGTGTGTGTGTGCCGACAGAAAAACGCTATCGGCAGCTGTGGAGTGTCGGGCTTTTATTTCTTCTCTGGATTGGCTAATTGTCACATGAGCTGGCTGGCCAGAGAGACTTTGATACATTATACGAACAGGCAGCAGGTAAACAGGCAATATATTAAATCTGCATGCAATAAACTAGTAGCAAAGAATTGTGAAAAATATATATTAAAAATCCATACACAAGGGCAAAAGTGAAAAACTGAGACCCTTTAAGAAAATGGCTAAAATTTAAGTCCACCAGATGGTCCCTGTCCTCTAGAACGACACATTGAAACTTTTTCTGATCTGACACCCCTATCAGCAGGACGACATCGTTTCTCAGTGCTTTCCATCACCGTTACTAGTCACTGCTTAAAATAAAGCCATGTTATGATATGACAATGCTATAGTTGAGGTTTGGTTAGGTTTAGGCACAAAAATGACTTGGTTAGGTTTAGGGAAAGTTCATAGTTTGGGTTAAAATATGAAACATCATGGTATGGATAAAAATACATTAAGGTTGGGAAATCTTCGTTGCCATGTTTACAAGAATAAACACGTGGGCAGTGATGGTTCATGGTTCAAACAAACGGGAAACAAATGGTCTCCCATGCTAACGAGGTTTTGTTGACCCCCTCTATGACAATGTTACCTTACTTACTCCTTTGATCCCGTCATAATTACTACAGGCACTAGAGGACTTTCAACGCAGACATATGACGTTTTGGGGCACTTGCAGAAACAACGGATTCTGTCATCCTTCCAAGACATATAACAGTATCTCTGTCTAGTTTGAATGGTAACTGCTATTTCGAGGGTGCCAGTATGGCCTATAAATCGAGGGACAGAGAGATGAAAGAAATGAAAGAGTGTGTCAAAGTGTAAGACAGACAGAAGCAAAGAAGAGACAGCGACATAGAGGTTGAGAGGAGAGGAGAGGAGGAAAAAGCAATTAATGTTGGCCAATGATTGGGCCCGGTAATAGTTATCAGTGTTTTAGGGCGAATATTATGGCCATGTAACGAAGGCCTTGATTACTTTATTAGCCTCTTCAAGTCGTTCGGCTAACGTTTACCGATGTGACCCTCCCCTGAGATCCCCTTACCTCTTTCCCTCCAAACCCTCCACCACCACCACCTCCACCTTCCTCTCCATCCCCCTTCTCGTCTCCCCCTCTCCCCTCCCACAACCTAACCCTCCTCCCCCGTGTTTCTCGCTGCACCCCGGGATGATGAAATCAAATTAGGTGGACTGGATGGGCCTAAATCACGGCTCGTGTTGCGGGCCATGACATAAAGAATGGCCGCGACGAGGTTACCCAGAGTTCACGGCAGATAATGAAAGAGACATGGAGGTAATAGCATGACAGAGTGGTGGGGTTCAGTATACTGGGGGTGGAGGGGATGGGGTTTAATACGAGGGGAGGGGTGGAGGTTCATTTGGAGGGTACCTGACAATATGACCACTCCATCTGGTGAGGGACATTCATTCACCTCCTCCGTCGTCTTCTCCTTTCCCCACCGTTTCCTTCCTCTTTTTCTTTTTTCTTAAGTCTCTCTCCTGTCCTCTCCTTCATCCTCTAACACCATCTCTTCCTCTCTTCTGTCTTTTTTCTTCATCCACCCATCCCTCTTTCCCCTCTCTATCTTGATAGTGATAAAGGTTTCACACTCAATTAAGTAAAGTATCGCCTAAAAGGGAGTCTAGCTGGCGTTATCAGGAGACATTCACTAAGTACTTCAGTGATGGTTAGCCACTTCCATAATGGCATATCTTCCAAGTCTATTTGTTAGAAAACCTGCCATGTCCACTTTTGCCATTTGGCTTGCTTTAATTGACAACTGACATTGTCCCTCCCCTCTCTACTTAGGAACAAGTACACTATGTGGCCAAAAGTGTATGTGAACACCCACACATTATACCCACGTGTGATTGTTGAAGAGCATTGATGAGGTCAGGCTCTGATATCAGGCAATAGAGTATCTAAATAGGAGTGTCTACGTACTTTTGGCCAGAGTGTTTTTCCCTGAACCTAGGATGAAGTAAATCTATTGAAATATGAACAAAGGTACCTAGCCCAAACTACAAAAACAGCCCAGACAACAGAGGTGTCCCTTTCTGGCCTGATTCTATCTGATTCCATCAGAGTTTCACAAACCGTGAATGAAGTGCTTGACTTATTCTAGTTTGACCCTCATATGATAAGAGCAAGAATTTTTATTTCTTAATCAGTCCTGGTTAAACATTAAATGTTGACATAGCCAGATATTAATAACTCCTGATATCACTGATGCAGTAAAAATACACCTTCATTAAAACAGCCTTCATGGTGTCAACATGCCACTGGTGTCTGCTGCGGTCTTCAGTCGATTCTACCAGTGGAATTCAAATGGTTTATCTAATTGGTGGCTAATAGTTTACTGAAGACATTTGGAATTCAGCCACATTGGTTAATCTTGTCTAGTTACAAAAACAAAAGCTCAAGTGTTTCTCCGGAGCATTAGCAGATGGTAGCTCACGGGACGTGTAAGTGTAATGTGTGCATGTCTGTCCTGGTAATTCTAACCCAACAAGACACCTGTCGCTGTTTACAGCCTGCTCCTCTGATGTTTTTTCCTCTCATTACCAAATACCACCGCGTGGAGTATCCTGTTCTGACACACACATACCCGCACACGCACAGCACGCCTTTGACACACATGGGCTGACCCTTGACCTTTCTCTGCAGAGATCATTTGGTTCCTGTCGCTCCCTAAACGGGGCAGGTGGGGTAAATGAGATCACTGGGGTCACAGTGGATTTGTTGAGCTGCTACCAAACTACACTCCTCATTAGCGTAACTGCTAACTTGTAACCTCATTTCAGCTTGTCACGCGAAATGGTGCCCAGCAGTGGCAGCTTGCTCTCTTCTGACTGTTTAAAATGAGGGATTTTGCTAGGGATATTTCAAAAATGTTACCTTCAGAGGACAGAGACCTGTGAATGTTGTGAATCTTGGTTTTAAACCTCCTCCTCACCCCTTTCTCACCTCTCTCCCAGTGACCTTGAGGCCACCTTGTCCTCCATTCACCAAACTGGGCTTTAATTCCGTAGGCTGGGGCGACCAAACGGAAATAAAAAGCCCATTATGTGTTGCCCGCGGCGGGGGCTTGTTGACTGGGTTTTATTACAGCGGGGGATGAGAGCGCTTGATGCCTTCATTTAGGGCCCTGAGCACCCGGCGCTGACAACACTGTGACAGTACTGGCCCCTGTGGCACCGCTAAAAGAGACCGTGACAGAATGAGACACTCAGTGTGTGTGTGTGTGTAGAACAGCGTCTGTGCCCTGGCTGTCCGTAGTCCAGGCTGGCATGTTGAGACTCGCTTGTAAAGCTGACAGCTAGACATATGTATGGATCCCCCATTAAAATTTTATTACTAATCACTATGGATGGCAGGCCCCAGCTATGAGCTGGGTTATGACTCAAACACACACACACACACACTCACATACTGTATGCACACACAAAATTATGCATACATGCAGAAGAACTGAACAATGTGCACCAGAATACACATTTCCACATTATGCATATGCACACATGTCCCAGTTAAGCAGTTAGCATTACCTAGACTTCAATTATTAGCTGGAGCTAATTTCAAATGCTTTGCTTTTTTTCCTTCAGTACCAAAAGCTCACTGGTCTGGCTAACCAAGATTATTTAAAAACTTTGAACCACTTGTAGACAAAGTTCAATGGTGTCCCTCCCTTGTTTGGACTTTGGTGTCCTCTCTGTGTCATTATTGTACTGTATTTGGCATTATAAAATTTATGAAGGCGATAAGTGGTATGATTTAATAACATGTTACAAATATCACTGATATGTTAGCATTAGCAAAGTCTTCACTTTGCAGGGAGTGTCAACATCATGTTGCATGGTCATTAAATTAATTATGTTACTTAGCGGTTATGTGCAGTGAAACGTGAAAAAATGTGTGCATGTGAATAGGTTGACATTCTACTATATGTCTCTCCTCATAACAGCATTATGTTTTGCCTTTCTGGCACAGTGGATCTAGGTAAAGTTCATCAAGGGGTTGGCAGACTCATAAAAGTCTATGTTGCGTATCTTAAGACCCTTCCACGTCATGTTGTAATGTTATCAGCTGCAGGGTCAGAAGGAAGAGAAGGGGGTCGGGGGGTGGGGTGTAGTGAAGGAAACATTGTGAAAAAAGTGAAGAGGTGGAAGGATGCGTGTGGAATGTCAGGCTCTCTCTGCTGATAAACTAGATCCTTCAGGGACCTATTGAAAGTGGACACCTTAGGGAGGCTCACACCTCATAGCAGGTAGTCGCCAATCTCAGTGTGTGTATGTGGGATTCTGATGGAGAAGTTTAAGTATCTTTAGTTGAAATGGGTCTCTCATTGGGAATTATCACTATTAAGAATGTGATTTACAGAAGCCTGTATTCAGAATTCCTGTCCGTCTTCCTCCTCATTCATCCCATCCTCCTCAGTCTCAGGTGAAGCTGTATGGCCTAAAGAAGGCCAAAGAGTTACTCTCAGTCTGCCCTGTGTTGCGAAGGTTCCTCATATGCCTCCTTAATGCCTCCGTTGGTTACATGTGTGTGTGTGCGACAGGCAGCGTGTGTCATGCATGTGTGTTTGTGTGTGGCAATGGAGTAAATAAACACATCGTTGGGGAGGTCACAGAGGCAAAGGTGAAACAGCGGTTGCAATCGATACCCCCAGTGTGTGTGTGTGCATGTGTGTGTGTGTGTGTGTGTGTGTGTGTGTGTGTGTAGGCAGGTGTAAGCACCCCTCCTTTCTCAGCCTCTCTCTTGCTAACTCCGTTACCCCACTTGTTAGCCAGTGAAGGGTGACCTCACACAAACACACACACACATCTGATAGAAGCACCTGACTAATGGGCTGTAATGAGAGGTGACCAGAGAGGGAAGCTTCTTGAACGGCTCACCCAGGGGACTCGGGACTTTGTGTGTGTGTGTGTATGTGTGTGTGTATGCGTGTTCATGGGTCATTTGGTGTGTGTGCATGTCTGCGTGTGTGTATAGGTGCACCGTGGGTGACCCTGTTGCAACAGCGACGTGTCTGCCCTAATATCATTAGCTGAGGGCAGTGTGAGGTCAGGCTGCTGTACACAGAGCTTCCTCACTTACTGTAGAACCCAGAGGGCGTATTAGAGGGGCGGACGACCCGGTAAGACATTTTCCTTGCTATCGCAAATTATTACCTGCATTTCCTTGAGTTAACTATAGATTTTACAGTCCAACAATTTGGCTTTTCCTCCACCTCCCTGGGTTGAATACCAGAGGGCATTTGAGAGAAAGAACTGCATCACTTAGGCATGAGGGGGACGGAAAACAGTGGAAAAGTTTGGGGCTTATTTATTTTTAATAGTTTGGCCTTTTAAATGTAATAAAATAGTTCCTAGAAGCCAATGTGCACAAATTGCACATTTGTGGAGCTGAAGCCAACAAAGGTTTGACATTTGTTGCTCATGAAAAGAGTTTGAGATGGCTGATTGATTATCAGGTTTTCTTTTTGAAGTGCTTAATGGACCAATCGTCTCAGCAGCAAAAAGTATGAATGTTAAGTTACAGTGACATTTTAGCTACCTGCCGCGTTCTTTTGTTTGCACACGGTAGAGGATTTGAGAGGAGGAAAGGGATCACTTTTGGTTGTGGGAGGCTGCAAGCACTTGAAAGAATTAGCTTAGAATTTGTATTTTAAGAGGAAAGCTATCAGCCCAACCTCACACTGAAGAAGCTGGAGCCAACAAATATTTTGGGTTTACAAAATAAATGCTTTGGTTTGCATTCCTGGGAGCCTTTATGATGAAAAGAAATAAAGTTATCAGTCACCAGTTTGAACCTGGTATCGGGTGCCTTTGCATGCCTGATCTTTTTTCTGTTAAATGTTTTGCATTGCTGCTTGAGAATCTGGGTTCAGCTGTTAACTATGAAAATTGTCCATTGACAAAACAATAAATCATTTTATTGTTTCAGCACCGGAACTACATTTGTGCTAGATGTGTTTTGCTATATAACAGAAGAGACGAGAACAATGCAAGACACAAATCCATATATCCATTCCCATCCTCAAATAGTAACCGCTGATTACGGCCTGTCTGTCAGCGTAATGCCTCAAGATTAGATCACCTACAGCATGTGTTGGCTAGACATGACCACCGATCCTGGCGCTCTCTCTTCCCCTCCCTATTTCCCTCCCTGTCCGTCACCCTCTCTGAGTCGATAAGCCTCTATTCTCCTCTTTTTCGCTGATATGATCGGTGTCTTCAGAAGCACTCAGGCCACTTTTACAGCAACCGCTAACTAGTGTTCCAGGCAGCTCGTGGCTATCGGAAAATCACGCCTGCCTGCCTACGTAAGTGTGCGGCTGCCTTCATATGCGTGTGTGCTCTTGTGCGTGGCTCTACTCGTCCATCTAGCTGTCGGCGTCTATCGACCAGGGCCATCATGTGTGTTTTTGGCCTGAGCGAGGCCACAGATGCTGCAGGGCTATTAGGTGCCCATTGTTTGTTTTGAATGGCAACGGAAACAAAATTGGTCTCATTCTGATCTTATTGTGGGTAACCCTACCCCCCTCTGTGGCCAGGGAAGGCAAAAACCAATCGTAATTCACTTACCCCACCCCGACATTGGCTTTTCTAATGCTTTTTGAGGGATGAAAATATGGCAACATGCAATAAGTGTCAACAGTATGGAGAACTTAAAAGCAAGAGGGGGAGACAGATAGATGGGCAGATACGTAGGGGAGTGAATGGATAAAAAAATCTCTTTGTATCTCTTTTCTCTCTTATATCTTTGTTCCTTTCTTTCTTTTCTTTCTTTTCTTGCACTTTCTGCATATTGCGCCCTCCTTCTCTGCTACTTTCCTGCCTCTTTACAACTGTCCTTCCCTTCCTTTCCTCCTCCTTTACCCCCTTGCTTCCTGTCTCCTGCGCACCGTGGCTCCAGCCGGGAGCATTAGTGAGGCACCGTGATTGGTTTGTAATTTATGGAGTCCATAAGTGGGCCAGATTGATAGGGCTGTTTAAGGGGAGCACACGAGACGCCACTTTATTTAATACATAGAGACAGACCCTTAAGATATACGTTTAACCTCAGTCATCATGAGCGCGCACACACACACAGACTTCTATGGAAATACAATATGTGTATGTACTGTACATGCACTGATATAACTGTACACACACTTATACTCCCATTAAAGTGTATGTTCATCAAAGAGGAACATTTTTGAGTTTAGTGAGAAAAACATTTTCTTGGAAATTGCGTCAACTGGCTCTTTGACTGATACTCACATTTGCATGTGTTGTGCCCGTACACACACACATATATACGGGACACCTAATTCATAATTGAGGAGAGAAGCTGGAGAGTGGATGCACAATATCCCCTTTGGAACAAGATAGACATGGTGCATCATGGGAAATGTAGGCAAGGTCAATGTTCAAAGTTGTTAGAAAGCAACCTGTCTATCCGTGGTTATGGCTGTTTATAATCATTAACAAATCATAATCGATGGGACAACCATATCTTGTGACTTTTGCAAAACTCCACTCAAAAACACACACTCAAGCAAATAGCTTTAATAAACTATTTTTTTCCCCCATACAGTCCCCCATGTTGGCTTGTGTTGGTGTTGAAAGCACAAATCAGGTCTTGTCTGCCCGGTCTCGTCCTCCCTGTCAGTATAAGCCCTCCACTCTCAACCCAGCCAATCCTCACAAGCCAAAGCTCTGGAGAGAAAGACAATCTGCCCACAGCGGCTAACCCTGCCCTCTCATCTGCCCTTCACACAAACACACATGCACACACACACACATAGGCAGCCTTGCCCTCTCCTCTGCCCCCTGCACACCCAATGTAATGATGTCTGTTGACCTCTAGCACAAAGGCTGCCCTGGCAGATTGGTTTACAAGTGGCCTAGGGACTCTGGCTTTCAAATCCTAACCCCTACAATTTTCTGTATTGATTATGATTTTTGTTTTCTTTGTGGTCATGCCACCATTGTCAGGACAGTTTCTGAGTGATGTAATACCAATGTATCCACATAACTACATGTCAGATTTTTAAGCACTCCAAATCTGGGAATAAACCACATATTAGAAATATAGTTGATGAAAGATAGTTAGATAAATAAAAAGCTTAACTCAAGGTTTACTTACTAGATATTAAGGTGACTCATGGTCTGATGGAGACCATGGGATGCAGTTGAAAGTTATGGAAAAAGCTAGTAAGTGGACCTTGAGCTTTTTTAGATAGATTAGATTACCGTATCTAACTTTGTGAAAAATTTTATACCAAGTCATAATTACTCACCTGCCTCTGCTTTTATTATTGCTTAAGTTGGCATCCTCCCTTCCAATACTGACTTACATAACATGAATAAGCTCAAATACACATGCACCCACTCCTTCATGACAAACATAAATTCCGCCAATTCCTAAATGCATACTCTGTCACCTCTAACCAATATGTGGACACACACACACACACACAAACACACACACACACAAACACACACACACACGCCCGCAGACGTCAGCAACAATAAGTGATAAGTAATAGCCTAGCTGTCTGGCAGCCAGCTGCTAGGCCTACTGTTTACATGCCAACTGATTACCCTAATTTTAAATGCATGCATGGCAGCTAGGCTGATAAATAGTCCCCCACCCACCCACCAACACCACCACCTTCTATTTCCCTATTGTCAGCCACTGCAGGCTAGTCAGGCTAATACCTTTTTGATTATTCAATAAATAACCCATAATTCGACATTGATTGGGGCTGTGAATGGCCTTTGCGGGGAGGAGGAAGACGGGATGGTGGGGAGGAAGGATTGGTTCGGTGGTTGAGATGACGGGGTGGGTGGGTGCATGGGGTATCGACCAGTGCTGGTCAGTGCTTCGATGACCACTGGTCGTTGGAGTCACCGGCTTGCACAAATACACACACACACACACACACACACACAGAAACACATCTGTAGGAGCACACACTTCTGCCTCTCCTCTGATGTGATTAGGGTAAGGGTCATTAGTTCAGCCTCATTGCTTATTGTCTAAACAAAGATGTCCAAGACTAATGGAAGCTACTTAATATTTTTTGTGAAAGATGAGCAGCAATGAGGTATTGCAGATGGACATTTTGTAACCATTTCCCTTTGCCTGGTGTCTCCTTTTTTAAACCAAAAAATTGAATTTAACCACCATAGGTCACATTTGCATACATTGCTGGAATGTCTTTATCCACATTTGAATCATTGTCAGTCAGTTACAAAGCTCCAGCACTGAAATGGTCAAAGAGGTCCCTACCGTTTCAGCTCACCAGAAGCGAGCACTAGCTTGACAATGATTATAACCACTGGTGTTTGGTCACATTTGTTGGCCTTGGGCCCATTATGTTAACCACCTTGATGAACATTGATTGCTAACTCTTATCTCTGCTTCCGGCAATATGACCGCACTTCATTGCTTCAAAAATTTGCCAATGTATCTCGGCCCCAAATTATCCCCATTGCTTTCGGTGAGCGCTTCACTGTGACATGGTTAGTATGGACCGTATTGAAACCTGTCCCCAAATAGATTATTCCTTTCTCCTAAGTAGGATGGATTTTATGGTGCTTGCCTGATCACTATCTGAAACCCACTAATCGTTTGTGTGCGTGTGTGTGTGTGTGTGTGTGTGTGTGCAAACCCTGCTGCCTTGATGTTGCCATTGAAGTGTCCCTGGCGTTGTACTTATTGGAGTTCCCTGATGTTAGATATTGGAATATTGATCTCGGAGAATGTTTAGCTTTCACTCTTCTCGGGTTTCATTTATATGCTCACACAGCTGACGCCCGCTTCACACAGTAGTACAAGCTGCAGATGTGGCAGTACATGAGGGACCGAGATCAAATCAAACTCTCAATCAATGCTGGGGAGAAAAAAAATCTGAGTAAAAGATTTGGGTTTCAGGGGGATTTCATCCACAGCTTGGATGTAGGATGGGAGCTGGATCGAGTAAACAACAATCAATTGATTGTGTAAAAAGTCTTTGAAAACGAACACTTCCAATTATATCACAAAGTCTCAATTTCACTTTTTGTAGAATCAAGATGGTATGTGGGAAGGATTTTTGTACTGATGTTTCTGTTGCTTGATGCTGTTGTTACTGTTTTTTGGCAGAAACCATACTCCTGCGTTAGAGTATTTTAGCTAACCCTGACAGCTTACATCTATATTACAGTTTGGTTAGATTCTGCAAGTCCCATTACTGCATAAGTTGATATCACAACTCAGGACACACACACATACACACACACACACACACACACACACACACACTCAAGTGTCTCCAGAACAGACTCATGCAGTCGTCACCACTTAACAGGCAGTTGATGGGCTTCAAAAGGAAAATAGCGAGCAGCAGCCCTCCACGTTTCAGAGACACCGGTTGAGTGAGTCTCCCTTTAACAACAGTTGCATTACGGCGCAATGTCGGTTTCCTATTAAATACCTTCTCCCAATTGCCCATTATTTCCCCCTATAAAACCACTGCAGACTGCATCGGAGGGCTGTTTTATTCCCCAATCACCCCATGTCCTTTTGTTTCGGAAAACATGTTTCAACTAAATACAAGTAAGAGTCCTATGAGCGAAAGGGGGAGAGAGAGCGAGTAAGAATGGAGGGAGGGGAACGAAAAGGTAATTTAATGAAGTGAAACGTTTGATGTTGTAAATAAAAAGCAGACTGGTCGTGGGTGAGAGGCTGCGGCTAATGGACATTGTTGGATGGTAGGTGTGGAGCTGCTGATCTTTGAAAAGCCTAAATAAAAAAAGTGAACTTCTCAGAAACGATGCCAAGAACCAACCCCCCCAGCCCCCCAGCCCCCCCCCAGCCCCTATGCTGGATCCTTCGCCTGGAGCATTCACATCACTGGTGAGGCTTATTATGCAATTACAGCAAGGTAAAAAGCCCTGCCAACCCCCTCATCTGAGTGTGTTATGTGTGATTATGTGTGTTTGTGTCCATGTGTGTGTGTGTGTGTCTTACATAGCTTATAGCCTTAATTGCAACAGACCGCTGAGGTCTGCAGAACAGAAGCCTGAAAAGAAATAAGAAAGGGAAGGAGAGGAATGTAGTAGATGTGTAGCGGAGAGAATGGGCAGTGACGGCAAAGGAAAACAGAAGTGAAGAATAAAAGAAAAGACAAGAGTAGTTAAGAAGTTCAAAGAAAAGGGGGGAGGAAAAGAGGAAAAGCAAAGAAATGAGAGCACACGATTATGAAGGTTAAACAATGGCAGTGGTCATTATGCTTCACTTTCAGTGAGAAGGGGGAGAGAAATCACCCCCCACCCATCCATTTATAATTCATATCCTCAATTACCACTAATAAAGTGGCATGAATGGGGCCAGCCCAGGGAACAGTGCAGGCACAATTACATGTAGTATAGCCTGGCATTAACATTTTTCAGCCTCAATTTCTCTTGGAGTTAATAAGAGCGAGGATCCCTCCTTGACTTTTTCATGAAATGATTGTATGGTTATAATATTCCAATCTATTAGCACCCCCTTCCCCCCACCCCACCCCCCATAATGTATTCTACCATTTAATAGCCTGACCTGGCTGGATAGAGAGGGAGAGAGAACATGACATTGATGAGAGGAGTAGGTCTTGTCATTTTGACCCCAGAGGGGGTGAGACAAAGGTCTGATATATCCCGTACAGCGTTTGAATTGAGGTCTCTCGCGAGGCCGTGCCTATCATCTGAGAAGCCTTCTGTGGCATGTGCTGCTTTTTTCACCATCCTGTTGGGGAGCCACTGCCAAGCTGATTTTAAAGCTGTCACTGCAAGCAACTTGATTGGCTGAGTTTCTGTGGTCACAAGAAATAAGTGGTGACTTGGTTATTGAGTTGCATTGTTACAGTTTTCAGAAATTACCTATATCCTGAATCTGGACAAGTGGACAAGGACAAGGACTACAACAATACAACAAAGTTGTACCTTACAGGGGTCGTGTCTAGGTGGTAATAAGATTTGTGATACGGTCGCAGTTTGGTTAGTTATGCACCTAAATTACTTGGTTAGGCTTCCCAGCAGAAAGGCTTTCAAACACAAGACTCAGTTCAAGTGTGAATAGCGAGAGTTTTGCAAATCTAGGGTTGCTATCTAGACGGCTAATGGCGGATGCTTTGACTTGCACTTTGCAATGCCTTTTAACCGCAAATATCTGCACACAGGCAAAGCTTACGAGAGTTCAACTTCATTCAGCTTGATGCCATGCTTGCTATGCGATCATAGCACAGGAACAGCACTGAGGAAAACAATGCAGGAGATTATTTTACTGGTTTCTGAAAGCCACCTCTTGACCAGGATTCAAAGACACCAGTTTTAGAGAACAGGCTTGAAGCAACAACAGCAGCAAAGTTGGATTATTTACCATTTGCCCCAATAAAACATGCCATATTATTCATATCATTTTGCAGACATTCCTTCTATTTCAGGCTACATCCCTATTTAAAATGACCTTGATGAGATGAGGGTTACTGGGTAGCAGCAGACTTTAGTATGTGACAAAGGAATATTCGGATGTAGCTGCCAATGCCAATATCAGTAAGCGACAGATGCGGCAGTAACACTAGCTGTTTGAATTGTGTTAGAAAGGCATGAGGGTAAAGCAAACAATAAAAGGTTTTCGCCATATATAATGTGATATTTCTGCAGGACACAGGTCTTAGTAACTGTGTAAACTCCCGTGTTAGCAAAATCAAAAGGGGCTTACACTATAATCTAACCCAGAGACACATAAAAGCATCAAAGGTACAGGGCCATGCTCCAGCATTGTGTTGCATTATTATGCTGGTGGTTGCTGCTCGCTGCAGTACGGAGCCACGTGCCCAGTCCTCAGGCTGCTCGTCTAATAGGCCTGTTTACTCCACCTTTCCTCTCCTGCTCTTTCACTGCCTCCCCCCTATACCTCCTTCATCCTCCCACATAAAATGTCAAAAGTATTCAGCAAACCTGCCTGCCTGAGTTTATATAAAATAACAAAGTGTTCAGAGCCTGTAAAACACTGCAGGACTGACAGTTTAGTAGACTTCCCACAGTCTAGAAACTTCTATTGTGGAGGCGGCAACAAGGATGGAAAGGATATACAATCGAATA
The DNA here is from genome assembly GCA_036023855.1 of Gadopsis marmoratus. Taxonomy (NCBI): domain Eukaryota; kingdom Metazoa; phylum Chordata; class Actinopteri; order Centrarchiformes; family Percichthyidae; genus Gadopsis; species Gadopsis marmoratus. The sequence continues at coordinate 16,268 of JAVQJF010090786.1, forward strand.
GAATAGAAAACAATAGAATAGAAAAGGCATTCCTAAGAACAGACACAAGCCATTAGTGTAGAAATCTATCGTCAAGCTATTGTGGTGAGGCAATACATTTAAGTGCTACACCTCTGGTACAGGGATTTCTGTGACAATCACTACCCTCGCTAACACACACACACACACACACTGTAACACACACACACACACTGTAACACACACACACACACTGTAACACACACACACACAGATGGAGGTAGAAGGGGGACAGGCTGAAAAACACCATCTCTTGCTTACTATCTCTTGTCTTACGCACAGAACACACACACACACACACACACACCTACACACACACACACCATGTGGCTAGCTGAGAGCCAGCTGTTCCTTTCCACTTCACATCACTATGGGCTAACGACTGCTAATCCCCCATAGCTTTTCCCTCAAAGGAACTAAGGCAGCAGCCATGATCTAACTCCTATTGAATTCCAATTAACCTCCACC
>JAVQJF010090812.1:0-73687 GCA_036023855.1 Gadopsis marmoratus
GTTATTATTTTAACTGTAAAATATGATAAATTAACTAATGTGTCTGGGCATGGGGTTACCGTAGCTTATAGTTGGTGTGGCTGTGGATGCGGCCATCACAACTATGAAATGAAGGCAATAACTGAATAGGTCTCTATTAAATTTGTGCAAGATGGTAATATTGTACTTTTTACTGCACCACATTTTTTTCATGGCTGAAGTTCTAAGTTCCAAACGTATGAGATGTTAATAAAAGATGATGCACTACGATAGGTTCAACTACTAGACAGTATATAAAGTAGTTAGAATCAGCTCCACCTGGACCAGATACAACAAAGCTACATTTACTGTCAGTGTTTCTCACCAAACTCTGTTTCCATGAGGCCTGACTAATACATTTCCTTACTCATACAACATGGCAAAGCAATTTTAAAAATATATACAGCACTGTGCAAAAGTTTTAGGCAGGTGTGGAAAAAAATGCTGTAAACTAAGAATGCTTTCAAAAATGGAAGTGTTAATAGTTTAGTGTCATCAATTAACAAAATGATAAGTGAGCGAGCGAAAGCAAAATCTGACTATGACTCACCCAGAAGTAGTATCTTAAAATGCACTGTGGCGACGGTCTGACCAGGCGACAGAAATAACGGGCCACAAGCAACACATGTGCACCTTTTGATGAAAATACTTAAATTCTTAATGCTGATCTCTTACTCTTGTTTTGCTACTTTTTTTTTTACTCGTGTAAATGATCCGTTTACTTTTGTCACCGCCACCTCTGAATATCAAAACAAGTAAATAAGGATTATAACCTTGTGAATATTCTCCATATGTTTCCTCTTTCCTTCCTCCTTACCCTTCGTCCAGATCAGTTCGCTGCAGGACTTCTTTGGGGATGATGATGTGTTTATAGCGTGCGGCCCGGAGAAGTACCGCTACGCCCAGGACGACTTTGTGTTGGATCACAGCGGTAAGGCTTCCACAGCCTTTGTGACTGGTAGGCCCGACTAAGACTAACTAAACATCTGTCTCTGTGTGTGTGCGTTTGCCTCAATGTCCTTCCTCACCATTCTTCCCTCACTAGTGCTTGCAATCCTCTTCTCCTTTACGAAGTTGACGGCAGGATATGAGGTTTGTGTGCGCGTGTGTATAACATACAAACTTTCATATATGATTCTCTTTCCAATTTAATCCACATTATCATAACGGTGATAGTGGAAAGTGAGTTTTTGCATTCACATACAGTATGTTTAGTAGTCAGTCCAGCATCTACAGAAAAGAATTGGTGCCACACATTTCCACACACACATTCTTGCTGTCCGGTAAGGAGAAGAGGCTGCACTCTTTCATCCTTGTGTCCTCCTGTGAATTCCTGTTCTGTACCATATATGTGCTGTACGTACAGTATATCATGCACTTGTTGGGTATCACCCCTTTATCTTGTAGAAAAAAACAATGAAAGTTCGAGAGCACACAGGCAGGATGTTTAAACATGCAGTTCTATTCACTGTCAAAGCCGTGTAAAACTTCAGCCAACATGGGACAACCTCATGGGAAGGAAAGGGGGAGATTATTATAGTAACAGTCCAAAGTATTGATATCATGTCTAAATGTTTTTGATGTTTTGTCAGAATATGCCGCCCTGTTGTTAGCTAACCTAACGCACACTGACTGTGTTAACGGTTACTGAGGATGAGTGATGGTTGATTGGTCATATTAGGAGGTAGTTTGGAGCTTTCGTCCCACTTACGCTCCTGTGCTCCACTTTTAAGAATTAGGTCTTTGAAAGAACAAAAAAGGCACACTGTACTCTCCGCTGAAGGTACAGAAACTGCTCTTCGTCTCGCAAAGTAGGTCCAGTACACACTCTACTGTTGAAACATGGAAAGAATAAAGATGTAGAAAGTGGCCTGCACATTGGTGATCATTCAAGACAGCACATGTGCATAGATGAGAGGCCCGCTGCAGCCTGGACCCTCAGGAATATGTTACGGTTTTTGTGCTACAGATTTTAGTTTTTGTTAGATTTTTGCACTTGAAATATATGTGAAGTGTTTCAAATCTCTAGTGAGTGAGTATGCTGCCATGTATCTCTCTAATAATTCATAGTATAAAGAGAGGTTTTTTTAATAGAGTTGAATATCTTCACTTCAGGGGTTGTCCTAGAAAAATCTTTGGTTTGCTGGGGTTTCATATGTACACCATGCAAGGAACTGTACCATACTAAGAGCCCCTTTTAATCAGTCAGTGAAATATGTATCTGGTGATATAAAGCACACTGGGAGTGCACTGTGGGTGTGCTATTGTAGGCGTGCTTCTTTTCATGTGTGTGCCATTACATTATACCTCTTGCCACCCCCAGCCTCATTAACACAACCCTGACAGGTTTACCACAAGCTTCATTACAACATCTGCTCTCACTGCATTCAGCTACACAGCAACACCACAACAGAGGCTGTGGCATGCAGCAAAACAATAAAACTAGTCTAAATAATGTAGGTGTTTCAGTGTAGTGGGGCTCTTTGCCAGACAGGATGTTCCGTTTTCAGATCAGTTACAACTCGGATGAAATTCAGCATTATATCTTGACAAAGTAATTTAGAGTTATTTAATTGTGGTCACATTAATGTGAAAGTAAGCTGCCTGGTATTTTCTGGCTAATATATTATCTTTATCTTTATTATATCCCACAGTACATTGCAGCATGTTTTGGCCGGGCATCGAACCTCTGTTTTTCAGTTAATCTTGTTTACTTATCCTTTAACCAAATCATTATTCATTTAAATAATTTCTTGCGTGCTTGGTTTAGACAACATTTAACATAGGTTATAGATGGTAACAGTCTCCTTTTCGTATCAGCACAGAAAAGTTATCATTTTCATTTTCAATCAATTTTGCAATTGAAACTTTAGTAGCATTAGTATCTAATCATTTTAAACGATACCCTAATCAAAATCACCGTGTGAAAATGTTGATATAGCTTAGTCCTAACGGGAACCCAATGACTTGTTGCTCTCTGCTTTTTAATCTGTTTTGACTCTTTGCTTCTGTTCCTTGCTGCTTCTCCGTCTCCATAATCAAGATCAGCCAGCGCTCATGAAATCATTCCGCATAAATAACGCTTCTAGGGCCATACACCTGGTACAGCAGCTTCTTGGGCAAAACTGTGCCACATGAATTCTGACTGAGAAGAAAGAACAGGTTTGTTGACAGAGGAAGGTTAATATATACCACCGTGACCCTGAGCGTGTTGTTTCCCCAGAATGCAGAGTGCTAAAGTCGTCTCACAGCCGCTGTGCTACTCCGAACCGGACGGCTAAGAGCCCTGGACTGTCACGCCGCAGCAAGTCCCCTGGTGCAGGTAAGACACATGACTGTAGACATTTACTAGGAACAGGCTAGACACTTATTAGCCCTGTTAAATTCAGAAATATCCATGCATAGATAACATACCAACTCGTAAGTAGACACTCTGAAAGGTCAGGCCTTGCAAATTATTACATTATAATGTGTGAAAATATGTTTCACAATCTTTTCATTATTTTTTTTAAAATCCCATTTATCACATAACACTGTAGCTACATTTATGGTTGACAGGCTGAGTAAGAGCCTTTTCGTTTGGCAGCCTCATCCTAAACCCACAACAGCTGTGACGAGTGACTAAGCAATTTGTGCGGCGCATTGAGCGATGGTGACATTGCGCTGAGTAATTCTGTGTTCTGCAAGTCATTACGTCAAGATTAAAGAAGAGCTGTATGAGAGGTTGCCTGTTTGGAGTGCCTGCAGCCTCAGTTTAGACTCGGATGTTCAACCAGTTTCAAAGTATGTTGTAATGTGAGCACCTAACCATTTCTGTCTGACTATTCCTTTTTTATTTATTTTTTTTGCTTCTGTCACTGCAGCAAGACAAACTGTCCACTACTCCACCAGCCAGTCTCCAATCAAATCCCCAGGTGAGGCTGGTGACGGTGTCCCATAGTTTGTTTTATCAGTTTACTCTGGTAATGAAGGCATAAACACCCACGAGTTGGAAACAGGGGAGGTTTCCCTGTTCTTCTCATTCTGCTAACGCTGCGTTAATGCAGCATTAGCCAGACAGACTGATGGGTTGTCCTAAAGGCTTTTGATTTAGGTAACAACATGGTCTTTGTTCAGGGGCCACACTCTGGCTAGACCTTTACCCCCAACAATGGCGAGGTTTAGTGTCCACTAAGTGTCTTTTTCATCCGTGATCCATCCATTAATGTTTTCAGGTATTAAATGAGCATTATATCTAAACACTGGCAGTGTTGTTGTCTTGTCTGTCCTCCTTGTTGGAGGTGAAATGCCTTCGGTGTTGCTGCAGAGCCACACCTATCTAATTTGAAAGCCAGCTGCTGCAGAATCCACTGATTCAAAGCCACGAACTGATTAGACTCTTGAGCTGTGTTAATTAACTCTTGCTCTGAGCAGTTAAATCACATGCCTCTTCATCTGTAGCAGCTGAGGTGCTCAAAAGTTAAACTATACTTTCAAAACATTAAAAGCTAATGTCATGTAGTTTGAGAGTTTTTCCTCAAATATTGCTACAACGGGTCCTTTACAAACCCAAGATAAATACCCAGAGGAAAGTTAATTGAGGGGAAAAAACTAAGTGATTGTACAATGAAGCAAACCTCTGAAATGATAGTGTAACGACGCAGCCTGTAGACAGTGTGAAATGATTTTCCTCAGCTCAGCTGGGTTTATGCAGATGAAGGGACTTTGAGTTTGAGTTTGACGCAGTGTGTCTGTATTTGTGCCAGAAACCAAGACAGGAGGAAGTCAAACATGCATTCTGGCTTTAGTTCAGTGGGTTTACTTAACTTGTCTGCAGTTTGTGGGTCGCTGAGTTTCATTCTCAAACGTGTACTTTAAGGGTCCGAGGCGACGGTTTCCTTGTTTTCTGGAGGAGAATTAGCATCAAACTGTCAGACGTCTTGTGGGTGACTGTGCGATTCCGGTTCACGTGTTAAATAAATCAAATTAATTAATTAATTGAAGCTCACCAGATGAAGTGACACGTTTTTACCGTCAGTATTTCCAACATGTGAAATAAGCTGTGGTAGTTTTCAGATGGTTATTTTTATACCCCCTTGAAAGTGTTTGAAAGGATACCTTGAAAGGATACCTTGAAAGTGCTTGAAAAGATGCCTTGGGATACCTTGAAAGTCCTTGAAAGGATTACTTGGATACCTTGAAAGGATAATAAATAATAATAATAAAAATGATAATAAACTTTATTTATATAGCACCATTCATACAAGAAATGCAGTTCAAAGTGCTTTACAACAAAGATATTAAATGCAACATGTGCTTTACAGAAGAGAATGCCATAAAACAGAAATGCAGTTAAGAAAAATAAAACTTGAACAGAGTAATATTTAAAAGCAAATAAAAAGCAAAAGAGTTAAGAAAAATCAAACTTGGACAGCTAAATAATGTTTAAAATTTCCTCCTTCACCCTGATCCCTTCCTCTTCCTCTCTTTGTCTTTTTTCTACTTCCTCTTACTCTCTTTGTCTCTTTGTCTTTATTCTCAGCACACTCGGCCCAGAGGTGGCAGTACCGAATTACACAGAGTGACAGACAAGTTCTGGGGTGGGGGGCACTTCAGGCACACATAACATTTCTGTTCAATATATGCTAGTAGCCTCTCTTGAATGCATTGTTGAAGATTACATATAAAAACAAAAGATTACCAAGTAGCAGAAAGAAAGGCACCTTCGAACAACCTTGAGTCACTGGCGAGCAGTTTTGTCCACACACATACACTCACACACACACTCACACACACATTCACACACCCTCACACACACACACTCTCACACACACATACACACACATTTGTTTATATACAAACACACATTCTGATGTATCTCCTGTCTGTTATTCCTCCTTACAGTAAATGGTGTTTCAAGCAGCCAGATCTCGACGCCAAAGTCCACCAAGTCCTCCACTCCGTCTCCCACCAGCCCCCGACCCATCCCCAGTTTTAAGGTAGGATAGTGTGTCACACCCATGTGTGTCTGCACGTCACATACAGTGTATGGTTTGTTGTATTTTATGGTTTTACAGCATATACTGTACTTTAGGTATGCATTCACATTGACAATCCGTCTCATACATGAGAGACACCCGACAGAGCAAAATGACTATTTAACAGACCACAGAAGGCCAAATCGTATTGACTTACTTACAGCAAAATGTTTTTATAAGTCTGTGTTAAGTCATCACATCACTGACTGACAGCTGTCTATGACCTACAGGTCTGTGTACAGCCCATGTTGCAGCTCTACGATGTACTTCTGGTAGAGTTTGAGATACTAATCTGATTTATTGACGGGTTCTTCTGTAAGCTGCATGTTAGTCCCAAACTACAGAATTTCGAACGGGTCCAGCCAGCTGGCAAACCACCTCTCCCAGAGTGCCACCGTTCCTCTCAAAGCCCAGTCAAACACTTATCCGTCCACATTCATTTGGCAGGATATTAGATTTTTATGATTTAGTGATGGCTTTCAAATTCACTGGCAAAGAGGCTGAGTAACATTTTTTGGAAAAACTAAACAAGGAAGCACAAGATATTCACGACATAGATGCTCCCTCTCTCTCTCCCATTCAGCCGGACTAAAACGGTAAACTAAAGCCAAGTAAAGAAGTTATTTATCAGAGAAAAAAGCTTTTTTATGTATCCAGCTGTAAAAGAGACTTTGTAGGTGTCCCGTTTCTACTTTGGTCCAGAGAGCTACCCTTTAAGACTAATGCATCCTTACTGTAATGTAAAGTACATTATGTTGCAGTGAGGAACACAACACAACTGTACATAGTGGAAAGGAATACTGCTCTGATTTAATGCTGGGGACATGCGTTTATGGATGACATTTCAAAAATATAGCCATAAGATGTTGAAATTGGCACTGCTGTGACTCTGCAGAAAGGAGGCTCTTAACAAATGCATCATTCAATTGGAGCCATAACAGTTTTATGTGCACTGATGATAAGTATGTGGAGGAGGGGATTTATTTCAGTAGCTCTGGCACCGTGTGCATTTTGAAGGGCAAACTTAATTTAGACCTAGTGCACGGTTTAAATATTAATATGTTTATTTTAGGATTGATGTACCGGCTGTTCTGCTCAGAGAATGTGTTGCGTTTGTGAGCAGCAAGCTTCATCGAATATCTCCCCATACTGTGTAGCCACAGGTAGTTTAGGTTTAGCTTGCTACATTACATGCCTTAGGTATGATGTTCCTTAACTAGTCTCCTTTTCGTGTCATCTGAAACATTTCTATGTAACAAAATACCATCTGTCGAAGCCACTAAAAAAAAAAAGCAACCCACCGATAATAAACCATCTACCATGTGCAGCGTGTTTTGTGGGCACTTTTAAAGCCCAAGGTTGCCATGGAGATTTGTCTGTGGGCTTTTGTTTTAGGCCAGGCGCTCATCTCTATTTTTGTTTGTATTTGCATCCTGCAGATCCCTCCGTTACATCACATCTCTTCCCCAAATGTAAATGGCTCATTCAACAACGACCAGGAGCAAACCAATCGACTGAGTCCAGAGGGTACGTCCTCTCCTCTCCTCTCCTCTCGTCATTCACCTGATCTGCCAAATAAGACAACGCTATTGCATGGACTCCCTCACTGCATGTGGCAATAACATTGTCTATTTGATTGATCCTCATCTTTTCAGAGTTTGCTTACTCAACAAAAGTGGCAAAGAGTAGGCTTCGTGCGGAGGCGAGTAGTGAAATATCCCAGTGCTGTGTGAGCAGATACTTAACTAAGTGATTTTAGGGCTGCATGTGTGTGTACAGACATAATGTTGCTGCTCTGCACACTAACTGCCACATGAGGACGAGTAGAGATCACTCTGCATCTTGGTATGCAGTGTGTGGTCAGTCTGAGATTCTTCCAGAGCTCCCTTAGTTTTATTAAACGGCGAGGCTTGTCTGTTGCCTGTAACCTCTGTCTCTCCTCAGCAGTTAATGGTAACCGCTACCAGCCTGACTCCACCATCTTGGAAAAATACAAGGTTGGCAAGGTCATCGGGGATGGCAACTTCGCTGTGGTCAAAGAGTGTGTGGAGAGGTAGGTGCTACACGCTCAGTCAGACAGGAAATGTTTAATGCACAGTTGTCGGCGGTCTGCAGTGATTGCACGGCATCGGTGCCACATTGCGCAGCTTAATGAGAAGTGTGTCACGTTCAGTAACTGCTCCATCAGGGTTTTAAAGTCTTGATGACCGGCATTGTGGAGACCGAAATATCCCATGGATTAAACCCAGCGGTGAACTCACTTCATTAGCCTTTTAACCTATGAGTCAACACACTGCCCAGGCAGACGGGGGGGATGAAGATGATGAGGAGGAGGCCTGTCAGGTGTGTGTGTGTTCTCATAATCTGACGCACCTTCCTGGAAAGTACTTAAAGGTTCCCTGTGGAGTATCTTGTAAACAAACACAGTTATGTTTACAGTAAGTATTTTCCAGAATGCTTGTGTATCTTTGAGACCTAAGAAACACGTGTGCGTACAGGTGCGTCCTCGCGTGAGGCAGTAAGCAGGACATACAAACAACACGGCAAACCACTCGTCACAGCATTGCTGCGCAGTGGCCAAACGCTCCACAGGGTACGTTTGAGTTGCAGCCATTTCGTGTGTGTATATTTTCCAATAAGAAACAATACCACAAAAACATCTAGATTGGTTAAAGAGTAACTTTAAAACCTGCGCACATCTACAGTTACCACCTACAGTAACTTCTCACCTTGCCGCAGTGGTGTAGAGGTCGACTCCAGAGCGTGTCAGTACACCATCACCTTGATTACAGGTGCAGCAGCTCACCTCTGACCGCACCCATCTCCGGGGCGAAACAAACATGAAGCTTTGAACCTGAGACGGCAGTGAAACACTGCTCCTCGTGCTGGTGTTAAGTTACTCTGCACGTATGTGCTCTTCTCAGATTCTTGTTGAGCGTGACAGTGCCTGCATCTGCACTGCATCTCTGCTCGTTGTATGAACTTGGCTAGTACAGCTAGCATACCTTTTTAATAACGGTGTGGAAGTGCTGCTGCTCACTGTAACTGCGGCTCTCTTGTGAGCACTTGATTTGTACTACAGACACACTGCAGTTGCAGCGTCAGTGCTGCTTTTATTGTTGACCCTAATTGCACTGTTTCTGTTCAGGTCCACAGGAAAGGAGTTTGCGCTGAAGATCATCGACAAGGCCAAGTGCAGTGGAAAGGTCTTTTTCTTTTTTTTTTTTCTCTCCCCATCTCCTTCTCCCATGTCTTCTCTCTTCTTTGGGTGTATTGCCTACAGACCCATGCACACAGGGTCATAAGTTGGTGTTCCACTGTGCATTATGAACACACACACACACCACGGGATCTGCTGTGTGCGTCTCTGATCCTCTTATCCCACACATTTACGTTAGGCTGCTAATGTTTAATTCATCACCTAACTCGAATGATCTTCCCACGTTCACACACAGACAATGACACGTACTGAATATCACGCTCCTGACACCAGTTCACACATCAACAATGCAGCATCTTGTTACTAGCATAATGTAAATCCTGTGTAATGGAGTATACCGTAACACTGGGGTTATCGGCCTTGTTGTGTTTCCAGGAGCACCTCATAGAGAATGAAGTCGCAGTACTGCGGAAAGTGAAGCACCCCAACATCATCATGTTGATAGAGGAGGTGGACACTTCGTCTGAACTCTACCTGGTCATGGAGCTGGTGAAGGTACAGTGGAGGCTGATAGCGAAGCACAATCCTCATTTCTCTGCGTGGTTTGATGTCTAGCTACTTTGTTGATGTTGGCACAGGGAGGGGATTTATTCGACGCCATCACCTCCTCGGCCAAATACACAGAGAGGGACGCCACTGTCATGTTGTACAACCTCGCTGGAGCTCTCAAATACCTGCACAGCATGAACATCGTCCACAGAGACATTAAACCAGAGAACCTGCTGGTATATATTTACGCTCACACCAGTTTCATTCCTACTATTGCACCTGCTCAGAGGGCTTTAACTGAGCACGTGTTTCATTTTAGGTGTTCGAGTATCCAGATGGCAACAAGTCATTAAAACTCGGGGACTTTGGCCTGGCCACAGTAGTGGAAGGACCGTTGTATACCGTATGTGGAACTCCTACATACGTGGCTCCAGAAATCATAGCGGAGTCTGGGTAAGCTAGATTGATTTGGGTAGAATACTGTATGCGGCTTTCAGTACCCAGTACCCACATTCAGTGCCCACATTTACACAAACCACGGAAATGTGACAACATAAATGGCTGTAGTGGTAAATTTACTTTCATATTATTATAGTAGATTGAAAACCTTGTCTTTCCAAAGTGTCAGTTATTTATTCCAAAGTTATTTTGTTGTTTTATCGTCTACTGTATTTGTTACACTGGGATGATGGATGATGGAAATGGTTTGCTGTAAACTATTTAGCTGCAGTTAATCCTTAAGTGAACATTTCTGTCTCCGTGCCTCTCCTCTCTTTCCACAGTTACGGTCTGAAGGTGGATGTTTGGGCTGCAGGTGTCATCACCTACATCCTTCTGTGTGGCTTCCCGCCATTTAGAAGGTACTCGTCCATCCAGTAAAGCATTTATTACATGGTTTACTCACGGTATCATGTGTAGTAAGTACTAAGCTAGTAAAATTGTTTGCGGTTTTAAACAATAAACGCAATGTTGAGTAAAAGGTTTCAGATGTGCATAATATTAAAGAGTTCAATCACATTATTTGGACATTTCTTTTTCAAGCCTGTCAATTGTCCTATGCTACATGGACAAACGGCTGTGATTAGTTGTGTTAACAGTCATAGTGTGGGAGGGATTTGATCCATATCTATAGCACTTCACAGTCATTAAACGGTGAGGCTATTTATTATTATGCAGTGCTGTGTAGGGGTATACCATGTGTGCTGAGTAATACATTATGAATTTGTGTTCACGGAGTTTCTGTGTGTGTCTTTGCATGTAGTGAGAGTAACATGCAAGAGGACCTGTTTGACCAGATCCTTCTGGGGCGACTGGACTTTCCCAGTCCGTACTGGGACAACATCACTGACTCAGCTAAGGTTGGGACCACTGACGCACACGCACCCATCGCAACCCATGCTAATTTATGTCGCTCTTGATGACATTAATATCAAATGTAGTGGTAGTAAAATGTCTGAAATAGGTCTTCAAATGTTCTAGTTTAAACACGCACACACAATGTGAGCCTACATGGTTCACGCTCCTTTAATGACTACTGTCTGCCCAAGGACACAGAAACCCCTCCAACCCTCCAAATTAATGTCATGTATTAAGGTGACAGCCCGCGCTCAGCATGCAAGACCAAACTGCTAATTAAACCCACTGCTGTTACAGTGGCCCTGTCACTGTAGACAAGTGCACAGTTATAGACACCACAGCATAACACTACTTACTGCAGTTATGTAGCTGTGCAGGTGTACACTTAAAACCCTTGTGCTGTCCTTAGGGTCATTGCAATGGCATTTAGGGTGACCCAAATGACCCTAAGGACAACACAATGGTTAAGAAAGGTTGATTTTGACTTGACTTTGCTTGTGTGAGCACAAGATGACAATAACATAAAATGCTTAAATCAATATTTTTAGGAGCGATGTGTGAAGTGAAGGTTACTACAGCTCTATGGAGTTTTTGCATCTTTCAACTCAATGCTTTTGTTTTATGGTCTGCAACTTTATTTTTTTGTTTCAGTCTCGCTGCTTTTAAAAGAACTGCTGTAGACGGACACAGTTAGCAACTAGCTGGTGAACAGTTTTTTAGCAGCTAAAGAGCTACAGTAGATATTTCCCTCAGGGGCTGATGGAGAACAAAAACGGAACTAAAAGGAGATTGAATATTGGACCAATTCATCAAGTGGCTAAGATCATGATTCTAAATGAATGCTAATGTTGCCACGTGTCTGCAGATTTTCTGAAGTGCTGCCCCCAACTGTGCAAAAAACCCGGATTATTGCAGCTTTAAACTCAAATATTTATTGCAGTGAACTGTATCAGACAAACCTCACACACTTTTGAAATTGAAATGGCAGAATTCTGTAAAGCAATATTGTAGCACAATATGATCATTTATTCACAATACATGACCCCTGAGATTCAATAATATTGAATCATGTCCCAGTCCCACCTCACTGGGGTTGTGTGTGTTGTCAAAGCCAAAAGGTCACAATGAGACGACCGGGGGACACTGCTGATGTAGAGTTGAAAGAATGTTGAGCTTTGACATCGTCCTAATCTCCGGTGTGTGTGTGTGTGTTGGTTGTTGCAGGAGCTGATTGGAAAGATGCTGACGGTCAACGCTGAGGCTCGATACACAGCACAAGAAATCCTCTCCCACCCTTGGGTCACGGTATCTCGCAGCACTGCTTGTGTCTGTGTTAACCTCTTAAAGTATCTTCTGCGGAGGACCATTGTGCCGCTTCAGCTCACGGCATGTTGGTGTGTTTGCAGGACGACGCAGTCGTGGGGAACAATATGAAGACGGAGGTCACAGGTAAACTGAAGACGCACTTTAACGCTGCGCCTAAGCACAACAACACAACGGCCGGCGTGTCAGTCATCATGGTAAGCTCCCCCCCCCAAAAAAAAAACATTCACAAACTAATGTATGAGCAATCCGTGAAATATCACCATTTTCCTGTGATTTACTACAGTTCTTTGTAGAGAGCAATATGACCTTCATGAGATTCTTTCAGTGACATATTAAATGTGCAATATTGAGGTGTTGACATGGATTTAATAGTAATTCACAAGGTGTCTAAAGCTGCTTGAACATGTCGGGCCCTTTTCCAAAAACGTACTGCATGGTGGTGAATGTTTGACCCAAATACAAGAAGATTGAGCTCCTTCTATTTCACTTTATATGAATCTTAATCACCGGGCCAAGAATATCTGGCCTCAATCATCATCCAAGAAGACGACTTCTAAACAACTTGTGCTGCTGTAAACATGTCAGACGGGATTTTAGAGATGGAACGATGGAAAAAGATCGGACAGGGCAGAAGAAGTCATTGCTGCAGTAGTCGCATCCTTCCTTCCTGTCCGTTTCAGGCCTCACTTGCATCGTTTCCTGTTGTACGGTTCGACTTCCTCATCTCATCAGGTCACACTACCCATCAGCCCACTTTCTGCAGTCTGTCTGATGTGAAAGCAGGAAAGGGCGTTAGGGGGGAGGAATTTGATCTTTGCTGTAAAGAGCCTCTTTCTTTTTGTTGTAAATCTCATTTGACAGTTTGAGGTGTAAGTGTGGGCCATGGCCTCGGCCCCTCCTCCCCCTCATCCTCTTCCTCCTCCTCACCCCTCCCTCACATCCGACCCAGGACCGTAGGGGACGCCTGGAGCTAAGACCCGGGTACACACTTCACCACCCCCCCCCCCCGTCTGCTTTCTTCCTTCCCAGCCATCGCCCTTTCCTTCGTCCTCTTCCCTCTCATCTATAACACCTCCCATTTGCTCTCCCTCCCTTTTCCTTCCTTCCTGCTTCCTCAGCACCCCCCCGCACCCCCCCAACTGCAGTAACTGCCCTGAATAGCCAACTGATGTGGGCCTCGCTAACACTCTCCCGACATGCGCCCTGTCCTGGATTTATCCCTCTTGGCTGTTTTCATACTCGCCATCCTGCTCCTTCACTCACGTTTCGTTCCATTTGTATCGACCACAAACGTTTATTGGACGTGAAAATAATCGTCTGCGTTTTCTAAAGGATGTGTTTGTCGAGGCTATTTAGCATGTTTGCGGTGCTAATGCAAGCTAACACAAGAGCAGTTTCGTTTGCCTCCCTCTCTGCCATTATTCATTGTTGTTAGTGATCTGATTATTAAGAGCTCCTTAAAATCAACTTTCTGTGGGTCCACTAATCTGTAGCTGGCTGTTCTTTCCACATTAATGCTACTTTGGCGCCACCTTGTGGAGAAAGTTAAGAATGGCACTGGCTCTATTTAGTGTTTAAATTTGGCAGAGATGGATGCAAACCAATGTGGCTTTATTGCCTTGGATAAAATATTCCCCTGCACATTTATAAGGATGAGGTTGGCATCGTTCTGTTTTTCTTACTGTCAACAAATCCCATGAAATGACCAAAACACACAACGTGTCAGTCTGTCAATACTTTGACTTTCCTGTAAATCTATACAAATGGGTCACAAGTAGAAAGGCTCAACAAATTCTTAAATAGATGAGTATGTTTTTTTTTTTGTTTTTTTTTAGCAAAATCTTATCAATCTTATCTGAGCTAATGGCGCATTTGTTGGGGACCTTTGTCAACACACATTTGGTGCACGAGTGAGTATTGGGATTGGGTAAATGTGGGATTAACTCAAAATAACCTACAGTGCCCATGTTTATGATAATAAATGAACACGTCATCAGGTGCAACAGGCTCATTGGTGTGATTTTAATAGTTTTTGGACAACGATGGCGCTCTACGGCACAGAGGAATCTATTGTTGGTTTTAGTCCTTTCATGGGTTTTGTTGACAATAAGAAAGAAATAGAACAATTTCAGCCTTATCTTTTAAAACAAGTACATTCAACATTAAAACCATACCTTACCACTACATTCTATTGAGCGCTATGTAAATATAGCTTAGCATTCACTGACACTGCCTGAATTAGTCACTTTATAGAAGGTTTTACAGTTTGTTCCAACTCAGTTCTCTCAAATGCAAAAATTGTTAATGTTTCTATGATCTGAAATATCAGGTTAGCACTGAGCTGGAACATCAACTGTCCACCGGCTGTCATGCTTGTTGTGTTGACTTTATTTTGTGAAACTGTGAGTAAGACTAGTCTCTGTCCCTTCTTTGCTTCTCCCCTCTCCCTGCACCACGTCCCTCTGATTTAGCTCCAAGGCAATGGTATGTACTAACACTTCACGCTACGCCTCCTCTGTTCTGCTGCTGAGATTCAGCACAAGGGCAAATGAGGAACATGACATTTACTAGTTTTCTGCCCCATCTTTGGCTTTACTCAAGACAGTGTGTGTGTGTGTGTGTGTGCGCATCTGCTGAATGAAAAAGTAAGAGTTTACTTTCTCATTTGCCCTTTCTCTGCACAAAGAATAGCACGGATGATTTGATTTGCCTTCTCGTGGGGTCAGTGTACTGTGCGAAGCATACCGTCTTTTTGTTTAATCACCTTTCAGTTGTTTGTGTCCATTTTCATTAGCTTGTTTCGTCGTGTGTTATTCATTCATAGAAATCATTATAAAAATACAAAACTGGATCAGCGGTTAATGACTGTAGGAATGAAAACATGCAAGAGCTAAACTATGACTCGCAGGAAAACACACAAGGATCATTTTGTTTAATTACTATAGTGTCCTGAATTCGTTGTAGATTGGCCCACAATATCTGTTTCTCTGTGTTCTGATTGGTGTTATTAGAACTTTGGAGATACATAAGTATCAAGCTGATGGTCCGTCTGTCTGTTTTGCCAGAACACGGCTCTAGATAAGGAGACCCTCCAGCTGACCACCCGCCGTCGTCCAGGGCCCCAAAAAGTGCTGAGTCCACCATCGTCGGCTCCCAAGAAAGTCACATCTGCCCCTCCAGCCACACCAGCTTCAGGACCAGCTTCTCCAACCAAACAGGCATCACGCGCCAAAGAACCAAACCCTGCCACACTGGCGTCATCCACCGAGACCGCGAGGACTGCTGGAGTTGGTGTTGCATCCACCTCTGATGCTCCCTGCTCTGATTTCCTTCCTGTCCGTTTGCTTCATTTCTCCCCCTCACCCTCCGCTGAAACGTTCCCCATCACCTCTTTGCCTGTTTCTGCCCCCAATGAAATAAGAGCATCACCTACTTCACCCTCCACCCCATCCTGCTTATCTCTAGAGACTCCCTCACCCTCTGGTCCTCCTGCTCTTTTTGCCTACACAGCTCTCTCTGCACCCATCTCCTGTCCTTCCCCATCATCTCCACCCAAACCAGCTTCTCTTTCTCCCTCTTCTCCCACCAATCATGCCACATCCCAGTTTTCCTCTCCCACACAAAAAGCTTCACCCTCCATCAAACCAGTTGTATTCTTTCCTCTCTCTTCCCCAACCAAACAAGAGCCTTCCCCCCCCTCTCCCATCCATCCAACCCTGTTTCCCTCTCCTCCTTCTACACCTCCCAGGTCCACAACCCCTCCCACTGGCCCTCCATCTCCTGGGCCTCTACCTGCTGAAGAGCTTATGGAGATTTAAAAGGCAGGTCATTCCAATTAAACCCCTCTCGCTCCTTCCCATTTGATGTATCCGAAAACATTTCCAGTAGCTGTAAACTGAGCCAGTGACTGCTGTCCTTATTCTCTCGTTCTTATCCCGCTCATCTACAAGGCATTTTCTAAGAGCTTGTCGATTGTATATATGTTTGTATTTATTAATGGTTCAGTTCTGAGTGGTTTGTCTTTGGAAGTCATGCATTACTATATCACGTTAATGTGAATTCTTTATTTATTATCCCATTTTGAATGCCTGTGGCTCTTCTGTAAATAGTTACTCATTACACACAGACACCATTGTGAACTCCTATTGCTTCAGCAGAGAGACACTAAGTCCATATTACAAGTATTTCAGCATATCAAACATCTGATCCTGCTAGCCTAGCTACCTGTAGTGTAATCAACTACTGTAAAACCACCATCAGTATTTCCTCTGACCACAACCATCCCCGTGGTAACCGCACATTTACTGTTAAACTTAAGATTCCTATTAAGTGTTACTGTATACAAGTACAGTGGGTTGACAAAATCATGGTAATGCCTACCAAAGTAGCCAATGCTTTACCTGTTGAACAGCTTCAGCTCTACTTCCTGTGCGCCGTGCAAATGTGGACATAAGCCGACACACACGGCTGTTCACATCCAATTTAAAGGGTTTGTTCATCCAAACTACAAAAAATATTTTCTCTAGTCACCTCTAGTGCAGTGTTTGGCTTGTGACCCCATGTTATAAATTGCATATTTCTCTGCATTGTGGCAATTTCAAACAAACATTGAAATTGTTTTATGAAGATATAAAGCTATCCATTAATTCAAAAGCAAAAACCTGTTTTTCTATTATCCTACCCTGTTAATCATCTCCTAAACCCCCAGGATTTATCTTGTGACCCCTTGGGGAGGTTCCAAACCCCCAGGTTGGGAACAACTGACCCATTGAGATTTCTGTTGCCGCCACAAAATAACGGAGGTGAATGAAATTTTGTTTGTGGCGCTTGCCTGATTAAAAAAATTAAATTTAACAGCAGTGTGTCTAGATTGTATTTTTATATTTTCAATTTAGTTTGTCAAGATCTGCAATTATCCAGAGTTACCAGGACACCATTTCTGAAAGAAATGTTGCTGTTAAATACAAATTTTTCACTGCTATTACCACAAACAATTCACCATCATTATATTGACGTAAGAACAATAAATTCAGATATAACGTATCGTAAAAACCAGGGAAAATAAAATAAACTCTTTGCATGTCCAGATGCTCTTAGTGAGGCAAACTGTTTTATTTGGGTGAACTGACCCTTTAATATCACTTTCCAGTGTACCTGCCTGTATAATTCACAAATCTATTTGGTAGATAATTTTGTGCACCTACTGTAACTGATGCTGGCACATTCATTGACATACTGTTTATGTATTTAATGTGAACATTGTAGTTTTACAGTGTGAAGAACCGTAGTTGTCCACCTGAAACTTGAAGGTTTGTTTGTGTACGTGTGTGTGAGCAGTTACGGCCCAAAAAGTTGTGACTGCTGTGCATAAAAAGAGAAAATAGATCCAACAGACATGAAACCAAACTGCTTTCCGATACGATTCTACTGCACAGAAAGGACACACATTTACCAGTACAATATTCACGCTACGGTTTTTGATCTGTTGGATTTATGACTGAATGTGTTGCCAAGGTGACAGGTTTGTGCCTGACCCCTCGCTAACAGCTCATAGCTTAATGATGCCTTTATCAAAACCAGCTTGGCAGAAAAGTGGGGTTCCTAATTGTGCATCCTAAAGATAAGTTCCACGTGATTTTGTTTTGTAGCTGTTTGACTCCACAGCTGGTGTTAGCAGGGCTAACTCCTTCAGTGATGCCTCTTAACCTCTTCAGGACGTTCAGCTGCATGCATACCCCCACTTCCTGCCTCCTTGCAAGACAAAACCCTCACAGATACATAGTCAATTAGCTTCCTCTTATGTATATGTAGTTAAAAGTAGATTTTCATAAGCTGTTTGCAAAGGGAAATTTGTATGAAGAGACAGTTTAAAAAGGTATATCATCTGTGTCAAACTGGAGTAATGTTTTTTTATTAGGCAGAGTGGCTGCTTTTAATGTCCTACTGATTTGAAAGAGCAGTACAGTAAATAAAATTTAAAAATGCAATAAAGACTTCAAATGAGTGTTTGTGTTGAATGTGAGACCAGGAGTTGGCCACTAGAGGGTGCCATGCCGTCTTAGTGATTCCTAGGGGAAAATACACTCATGCCAAGGACAATTCAAGTTATAAAATTCTATTTTATTGTCAGAACTCAGCACGCACACACACAAAAATATTGGTTGATAGATAACAGTAGTTCTCATAACTGGAGATTCAAGCCACATCAAAGAGCAAACTTTTATAAAGGAATGTTTCCTCAATCAAAGATACAAGTGGACGTTTATTTTACTGAGGACCAAAGGAATATGTCTCATTGCCATTTTTCAGTGCTGGATCACATCTTAACACTCATCTTGTAAATGTGGACTGAAATGAAAAAAGAATGAACCTCGGACTGAAAGAGTTACAGTCCTTCCTTTCATCGCACATCGCCGTTAGCTTTAAAGATGTTGTGCTGGCTTGGGCACTAGCTATGATATGACCTTTATTCAGCGACTTGAAAAATAAGTGAACTTATACACTCAAGATTCCCTCTTTTTTAGTTTTAAATGATTCACTGTTTGCTTATTCAGTCAATTAGTAAAGACGTGTAAAAGAAGCAAAATCCTTGACATAGTTTTCCTGACATCCTTCTCTACATAAAGCTCTTTGACGTCACTGGACGGGAGTTAGAAGTTTTGTGGGGGTTTTTTCATATTTTTGAAGTATTAAATGATAATATGACAGGTCTGCGTTGATATGTTTTATGAGTAGTGAGCCATGCACAGAAATACAAAGGGAATGGAAGTTTTTGGAGGACTACATTTAAACAATATATAGATATTTATATATGTATATCGTCTCTTCAATTAGCCTTCTGTCCAGTACATTTATTATTTATTCAAACGTTTCATATCTACTGGCTGTGAATGCTTAATAATTATTCCCCACATACACACCTACAGAAAAAAAAAAAAAAAAAAGAATCACTCACCCTAAAGTACACAAATATTTGGATTTTTAAGTCAAGAGAAAAGGTCCACTAGCTCCCCACAAATCCCGCTTTTCTTTTCTGGAGGAGATGAAAATAGACTCTTACAGCTAAAAATAGATTTGTTTTTAACCGTACAGTAACATAACCCCCGCCCTATGATTTATATGAAAATTTTCTATCTGATCTACAAAATATAGCAATGCCCTTTTTAAAAATAGTTTTACTATAACAGGACAGATTTGTTTTTCTTCTTTCATTGAGATACATTCAGGATATCAGGACATGGATAGAATAGTGCCTTTCATAAGAGTTCACACTTGCAGCAGTTCCGCCAGTATCGAAGTTTTGTCAGTCAAATCGCTGCTGTTTGTCGGTTCAATACCTGGTCTGGTACTCGTGGTGCCATCTGTTGAAGTCGTTGTAGAAGAGCACGATACTTCCAGATGCCATGCCAGTTATGATGCACCTTAGAAGAGGTAGGAGGGAACATCATGAGGTTTTGTTGGTCTACTACGTGTTTTTGTTTAATATAATTTGTTTATTTTGTATATTAAATATTTATTTTATTTGAGGCATCTCTAATGCAAACTCTCTAACAGGTGAGCCAAACATAGATGTGTCTGCATATACAGTGAAGGAAAGTAACCAAGTACATTTAGTTCAACCAACTCAAGTACCGTATTTCTACTCAACTGGATCTCAGAATTTAAGGGAAAAATTCTCCAAAAAACTTTACTATATTTATCCGACATCTATAGTTAGTAGTTACTGTAAAGATTAAATTATTAGAGCGAGACCAATAAATCAGCCGGGCTGGTATCCGCTTATTGCAGATATTTGTACTACTTGTAGGACAGAGTGTATATGCATGGCAGTCGATAAAAACTAAGAAATTGCAGTACAGATATTCCAAGGAACAAATTAAAGGGATCCTTATCAAAATGTTGTGTGTTTATTTTAAAACAAAGACCATCGGCTGTTAAATCACAATCAGATTTTTTACACTTTCAAACCGTAGTCGGCCTTAACTTTTTACTTTTATCCATCTTACCTTTGGTCATGCGACATGGCCATAGAGCGGATTCCTGCGTCACAGCCTGGGTAGGTGAACAGCTGTTTGAGGTTGTGGACCTGCCAGACAGAAACTACACCTCCGTCACCGCCTGTCAGCAGATACTGGCCGTCACGGCTGAGCAGCATGGCCTGGCAGAGAGGAGAAGAGAACGCGTTCATTGGTTACTTTTTAATGATCTTGAGAATGGCCTGTTTCAGGTTCCAATCATCACAGCTTTTACAGTAAGAAGTCAGAGTTGGTGTAGTTTTCCAACGGTAATGCACTGATGTACTGTACAATGTGAGATGACTCCACGACTTCACTGCATGACTTGTTTGATCATGTTTGTTATCTGTCCTTCAGTGCTCAAAAAAACAACAACAAAAAAAACCCTAGCAGCAAAGCTATTCAACCTGGAACCATATGCATAAATAGTCTCCAAATAGGACTGGTGATCTGGGACCAGTTTCTCTCTTATGTCAAAGTAAAGCTCATACTGCGAGGTCATGTGATCCGACAAAAGATCCCAGGTCAGTGCCGCCATTCCTGAGGGGCTTCCTGTACACAGACCTTGACTGGCTCCCCACAGCGAGGCTCGGAGATTTACTCGTCTCATCTGCTTTTCCTGCAAACTGTAACAGCTGAATGGGTCCCTCGGGGAATCCGACGCACACAAATCAGGTCGTGTGTTGGAGTCTATTATGGGCACAGTGCATAGTGGAAGCTGAAACTGAAACGGTCAGGAGCATCAATCAGCGAGTAACCGTAGCTGCTGAAATGACGAGGCAGAATGTGAGTTCTAAAAGCAGCAAATGACACTAATTTAGAGCTTTTCTCGTTTGTGGTTTTATGATCCCCAAGTCTTTCAGCTGCAGCCGCTCTGCAGAGATTCTGCGGGAGACACTTCAATCATCAGCAGCATGTGTGTTGAATCAGGCTCATATTAAATGGAAAAATGAAACTTAAACTTCAGTTCTGAAGCTGGAACAAGCCATTTTCAGGAACTTGACTTGGTAAGGAAAACATAAATAACCCTTCAAGAGCGGTACCCAGCGGATGGACGCAGAAAGATTGCAGCCTAAATTAAGATAATGTTTTGTATATAAAAATAAAAAGAAACCTTTGTAGAGTTTCCTACCACACTGTGAATTAAATGAGCTCTGGTTCTCATTCTCATCACTCACGCACTTAAGATAAGCACAGAACTTGCATGTGGACGGCACTCACACAGACAGGCACATGCAAAATGGGCACGCGATGATGCGCTCGCATGCTGCACGCTGGCGGGAGGCCTCGAGAACCAATCCAGCCGAATTACTGCGACAGATCATCATCCAAGATGGCTGGGAATGGAGCGTGACCGAGTGCAGCGCTGGTTTGAGTTGTGTGTACAGTAATTGTCTTGTGGATCAACATTCAGAGTTAATCTGACAACAGCGATAAAGATAACGCTCAATCCAGCCAATCATGATCAATGCACTTGAAATGAGGAGGTACACAGTGCAAAATGAGAACATGGGGGGGGGGGGATGTGATTCATTATACCTGCCAAAGAAATGGCTATCTTTCATTAAAAAAGCAGCAGAAGAACACAGTCATTCATTTGGAGTTGTATTTGTGTCCACCTGATGAATACAAGTCCAACATTTGCTCTCAACCAACTCCTGGGGAAAATATCTGTCCCTTTAGCTGCTAAATGCTTCACTGTGTGAGCTAGTTGCAAACTTTATCCGTCTCTTTTTGCTGGAAACAAGTCTGTAAGGCTGCCGTAAAACCAAAACAATGACCTGAGAGACACTTTAATTCATTGTTAATATAAAAATATTGACTAGCGCAGCTTTAAGTGTGATTGCAGTCACAAATTCATCATTTCTGGAGCAATATTCTACGCAGGCAGAAAGCATACTATGCAATAATAGTACCTGTGAATCTACTAAAGGAGTCCATGACCTTACTGAAGCCCAGCATGAAGCCGGAGAGCTGGCAGACGTGTCAGCCTGGCCAGGTAGGAGGCTGCAGACAGACATTATAAATCAGTCCCTTTGCCACTGGGCGGTCAAACAAGATGGCCGACGGCTCTGTGGGAGCTAAGATGGCTACCCAGGCTCCGATGACTAAAAAATGACTCCAGCAGAAACACATGCACTTTTAATGCCCATATTTCCTACTTCTTTCGGGGAACGGTGGGTGGATTTTGAGGGTGGGGAAGGTAAAAAGTTTAATTTATGGTGCTGTTAATCCCCCTGTTACACAAACGAAGGCAGTGAAAGAACCGCTGGAATGGTTACACTGCCTGAGTTATACTAGTACTTAAGACTGTAATCCATTCAGTATGGCTTCTGTCACTCGATTCTGCTATTAGACTAGGAGGCCGACTGTTAGCCCGTCATCTAACCTCTGACTCCAGACCCTTATAAATCCACAGTGCAAACATTCCCTCCCTTTGTCAGTCTTACTCTTTCTAAGTGGATACTCCAGGCCAGGGCAAACACTTATTTATCCTGGAGTCATACCGTGCTGAGGCTCAGAGGGCTAAGAAGATTGATTCTGGTATGTACATGAGTGCACTAAATACTGTCGGAGTCTCAGACGCGGGGGGTGGAGCTAGATAAGGGGGTTGAGACTCTCACAGCCCGATTCCGAGATGTTAGGATTTTCCTAATGCCATCTGACATGGGTGGAATTTACAGCAGCAGAGGAGAGCTGACAAGGCCGCAGTGGCCCACACTGTTCCCAAGTCGGAGCTTCACTGCTTTAGAAGGAACTCTGGGAAAAGTACGAAACTCTACAAGCATCTAAAAACATCATTAGTTTCTCTTGAAAGACACAAAGTATTCAGCAACCTACAACCTAAACACTTTCCCAGTGATGTTTAATACAATCAATCAGCATTTGTCTGCATGTGCTCATTAATCACGTCTTCTACAAGTTATATTTGTGGCTTTGTGTAGCAGCGGGCTGCTTGGCAGGTTAGGAGCCCGGGCATGAGAGGTTTCTTAATAGGAAACAGGCGTGTGGCTGTCTGTCAGAGCTAGCTTACATTTCCCAGGCCAAACCGGAAACAAAGGGTCAGGAAACCAAAGGCAGTAGCCGCTATCTTGTGTCACTCTAACCACCAGGGAGGAAATGTGGGAAATGGGGAATGTGTCGTCCTGCGCTGGAGGGTAGTTAATGGTGTCGGTGTCCAGAGCTGACCACTCCTCAGGAATGTTCTCTACCACTGCCGCAGACGCAATTTGACCTGACAACAGAGCTGTGGATCAAAAGGACCATTTCCTCTGGTGTATGCGTGTGAAAGGGAATAAAAGAGATGTGAAGCCACAGTTCTGGCCCGAGGCATACCGACCCCCTTACCTTTCTCAAATCTCAAACCATAAGAAAGCTTTTAATCAGTGAGAGGTCTTTCCACACTGATGTGGTGCAGACGTACGTGTGCAAGCAAGTGCACTTTCACATGCATGCTCACGCAGATATGTGCGCGTCCTCACCTTGATGCTGTCTTCCACCTCCATGTGTCCCAGCAGTTTGCCGTTGACACTGAAGAGACAAAACTGTCCCTTGTCGTAGTAGATCATGCAGTTTCCCTCAGTGGAGGATTGGATGAGACGAGGACGCAGGCAGCGCTCTGGGGCCTCCAGGGTCCGCAGCAGGTCCCCATTCATGGAATGGATCAAACAAGGACCCTCTGAACAAACATGAGACACCATGGTGAGAAGGTAGAAAAGCTGAACTTGTAGTGCTCTTCTCAGGTGATTCTTTCACTTTGGACGGTGTTGTTTTGTTAAGTGTAAATGTGTATTTTGGACATTTTAATAAAGACAGACAGACAATCTCACCTTTGCAACCGCTGATGACGAGACCCAACTCAGCGCACACACTTGCACATGTCACTTCACAGTCATGGCCTGTTAAGATGGCCCGCGGTGTGGTAAACTCTGCTAGCATAACACAAACAAAATAGTTTTGTTGATTCCAGAGAACAGCTTCGTGAAAGAAAGAGGGGAAAAAAAGACCACATCTGGTCACTATAATGCAAAAAATTCAAATAGCTGAACTCATTCCTTAAAGCACCAGTCGATGCTGACCAACAGAATAACTTTGGCATTAGAAGATAAAGCAGATCAGTAAGAAACACATTATGAAGAATCTAAAAACACAGACAAATAATACCATAAGGAATTAAAACAAATGTCAATTATTTCAGCTCAAAGAAAATTTGTTTTATATATTTTTCACGTAGATGCATATGTTGCAGAGGCTTTGAGACCCTCATTCGCACTCCCCTTTCCAGCACATGTCCCCCTCCGCCTCTCCCCATCTTTAAAACCTTCTCCCCCTGACTGCCTTCACTGGATCCAGATGTTTCTGCACTGCAGACAGAGCGAGGGCCAGAGTTTGTGTGATTTTGTTTTGGTTTGAGCTGTCAGGGCGAGCGACAAAACAAAATCGCCTTTTTTCTACTCCGTCTATCTTCTCGGCCTGCAAAAGCACACGCGCACTTGTATGGAGTTTGAACTGAATCATTATATGCAATTATTTTTTAACAAATGTGGATGGATTCATTGCAGGCAGATGCTGTATCCAAACATTGTGTTAAAGTGATGGCTAACAGAATGTAAGTAAATGTAGCTGTGGTGTAAAACAGGGATTATGCAGGTGTGTGTATGTACATATAGCGATCAGCGGGGGGGGGGGGTGGTTCCATGTCTCATCATCTTTGCCATCACAGGTCAAGTTCAGCCCAAAAAGATGAACACAGGGCAATGACACTCAGTACACGATTCATGTTTAAATACTTGATGACACTATTTTTCCCCAAATATATTTGCGTATGAACCCCAAACTGCTCCAGATCAATGTCATTTAAATAAAATAGTTTCCAATACAACTCCTTTCTTACAGTACATGCCAGTGATATGCAATATATTTTGTTATATATTGCAGTAGTTTTAAGTACTTTTGAAAAAGAAGTGCATTTCCTTGCCGCCTCGGGCAAACTATTCAGAGTTGGTTAATGTAGTGTTTCTCTTTAACTTAAACACAGGTTCACTAACAGGACAGATACTTTGCCCCCAAAAAGCCAGAGCTACTGTTAAACCTTAATTAGATTTAGCAGAAAGACTCCATACAGGCCATACTGCTCACTGAACCCTCTTGTAAAAAAGCCAAACTAGAGGACAAGTTAAACTCTAGTTCAACTCAGGCATGTGTAAAGACGTCAAAGTCAATAAAACAATCTTATCCATACATACATACATATGATAGATAAGGGGATACTTAAATCAATACATGGATTTTGATGGATAAAATATTCTAAAATGTATAATTTATAACAAATACAAAACAAAGATTGTTTTAATGCCCTATGTCTGGCTCTTCTGTCCACTTTGCAAATACTTACCATCCACTTAAATTCTGGTCACACCAGGTCGGCAGCCTAAACATCTACATTGTATTTAGTTAACTGGCTAACATCCTCAACGTCACTAAAAGCAAATGCATGACCTACAAGGCTGTGGATGAAAGCACGATGCTGGATGTTGCTCAAAGATCAATAAAGCTGATATATTGGTGTATCAGTTAACCTTTGGAGCCTCTACTTGCCATTTGGTTTGAATTACCGCCACATCTGATTGCAATCCTATACCTGTAAATGACTAAAGCTGGGACACTGACGAGGGTTTGAGCTATCTAGACAAGTGTGGACAAGGTGTGTGTGTGTTCAGCATTCAGGTATTCATTTAGCTAAATAACATGTAATTTAATCATTAGTCTTTAGTCATTAAATGTTCAATCATTTATGACCTTTGCTGCTCAAACTTTTTTGCAAAAAACTAAACAAAACTCAATAAATTGGATAAGGGCATAATGAGGATATAGGATTTGATACTGGATGCAGATTTAATCAAATGTTATTGAACCACAAACCTATAAGCGTGTTTGTGTATGTCAATGTTTATGATATATAGATGAAGATAAGTGTATAGATGTTAGCGTGTGTATATTATATTCTTGAGAACTATTTACACCAATCACAAAAATTAGTTATTCTCAAACCTTGGCACCAATATCCGGCTAAAAATATTTTAATCTTCAGAGTGTTCATCACTTCAATAAAAACAACAGAAATACAGTAGAACTTGTGTTACCAAATAGATGTTTCTGGTTTCACATTTGTGACCAGCAGGTGGCAGTGGTGTCTGTGGAATCTCTCTGCTGCTGTGCATGACAACATGTGCCTGCAGCAAGAATCCAAGTGTGCATAGGTCAATGTGTGCATGTGCATGTGAGCCATTCAGAGGCATTTGTGTCAAGCTTATGAAGTGTCTGGGATGTTCACAGGGCACTATGCATGAAACGGAATGTGTGTGTTTGTGTGCGCTCGTATGCATGTGGGGACTTTAGCTTGAAAGTGTTTTGTTTTTGGAAGAGGAATAAAGAAAATTCTGCTGTCTGTATGTATTTTCTGAGTATATGTGAGTGTGTGTGTGTGTGCAGCAGAGCTTCATGTCTGGGAGAGCCTCCTGCGGTCTGGGGCAATGGAGCATCACATTGTGGTGGTGAGGGGTTGGGATGACGACTGCTTTGTCTGCTCCTCTAGCTACAGCGTGGTAACTGCACTGAGCCGACTGACGTTAGACTGACACACTCATGCACATGCGTTGGTACGTTCACACAGAACACCCATAGGCATAATAATTCCATAAAATCAATCATAATGCAGTGTATTGTTCTAAGAAAATATGCAGTAAAAGTGTTAATATTTAAGACATGAAGTACAGTACAAATTACATTATTTGTGATGGTTAATCTAAACCCTCATGTAACCTTGCAACATGCATTGTTATTAGGATGATCAAAATAAGGCTCTGAAGAGGTCAGTGTTTCTGAAATTTCAGCTAAGAGAATAAAATCTGTGTGGCATATCCATTATTGAAAAGAGCTCCTACTTTTTGTCATGTCGTCATACTTATTCGTTATGTTCTCTTTTGAGTAAAATAAAGTGATCAAAAAGAGAAAAACACAAAATAAAATGAGAACAGATAATGAAAATGTGGTTTGAAACAAAAAAAACAACCAACAACCAATGTGGCTTGTTAACCAAATTACAATTTGTCGTAAATTTCAGACCATTTGTAATGGATCACTTAACATGTACGCCAATGTAAGATGACCGAATTAGCACCGAGCAGGCTGAGGGCTGAGCAATGTGTGTGCGATGCTTTGATCATGGTTAATGCCATATGTTATGGTAACATAAGGGGCCCATGGCATTTTTCACCTTTATCGACTAGCGTGACCCCGTGGCCCTCGTATGGTGGTGAACTTTCATGTGGCGGCCGACGACTCCCAACATCACAGTTAACGTCTAAGTGGCCCTCACTTTCACTCACATTAAAGACAGATTCTCTCTCCACACACACACACACACACACACACAC
Source organism: Gadopsis marmoratus (assembly GCA_036023855.1). Lineage (NCBI taxonomy): Eukaryota > Metazoa > Chordata > Actinopteri > Centrarchiformes > Percichthyidae > Gadopsis > Gadopsis marmoratus. The sequence continues at coordinate 27,878 of JAVQJF010090812.1, forward strand.
TATCTGGTCTCACAGAAACACACACACAATCTCAAACACATTATCAAAAGCTGTTCTTGGTGCTGCGAAATCCAATCTGTATGCAGGAGGCCTGGCCAGACAAAACTAGTTGTTACTTTACAGAGAGAGGCCGTAAATCACACGGTCACAACTGTCTGGGAGAGTGAGCACTCAGAGAATACCTGTGTGTGTGTGTGTGTGTGTGTGTGTGTGTGTGTGCGCGCTCACATATCGGGCTGGTTTGCCTGTGTACTTACTTCCTGGGTTCTCTCCAATGCTGTTGTGCTTTCCGTTCCAGTACCACAGCAGCAGGGTGGCATCTCTGGAGCCTGATAGGACGTAACAGTCTCCACCGATGTACGACTCAGAGCGAGCCAGACACGTCACCACGTCACGGTGCCCAAAAACTATCTGAGTCAGTTTGCCTGCAAAAGCACACAAATATACACGTGTTCTTAAGAAACAGTGTTCATTGATCAGTAAACAAGAAAGCAAAGATTTATGCATTTATGAAGAGATTTTAACATTTGAAAAACATAGGATAGAGGGTTCATACAGCTTTTTAAGAGTAAAATTCAAGCACCTTCAAGGTACCTAACACCACAAATTTCCAGTCTCTTGAATCCTTTATTATTATTATACGTATCTAAACAATTATGATGATGGGATTGTTTCATTTGAAATATTAAAGACTTTTGGTTTACCAGATATGTTGAGAATCAAGCATTTTTCAAGGATTATTTTTTAATTAAAGCATATTCCTAACCTTGAACACATAACAGTTAAAATTTTGCATTTTTCAAACTTTGTACGAACCCTGAAGATATGGTTGTAACACATAATTTCATATGTGCACTTTAATAACAAAAACGGAGTATAAATGTATTGCTAAATGTAGTTCTTCGGAACTCCCCAGCATGTGGTTGTTGATCATCTGTCTGCTTGGCTAGTAATTCTTCAAGATTCACACAAGATCAGACATCTACTAATTCTTAAGACAAGAATAAATATTTGTTCCAACTCTGTGTGTGCGTGCGTGCCGGTGCACATGCAGTGCACTTCATGTGTATATATAAAGAGGCTAATTGCTGTCAGATTTCCAGACCACAGCTCCACTGTCTAGCTGTCTAATACTCATTACGCTCCTCATTGTGTGACCTCTGCAGTCAAACAGTGGATTGTTTGCAACACATGACATTTCTGCCTGGACGTCAAAATCACTGTCCATTGGATAATTAAGCTGTATCTCACTGAAAAGATGAGGGTTGTTATGAAACAGGGCGGGTCACTGACTAAACTTCCAAAGAAGACCAAAGGACATCAAACATATAAAATGTTTGACATCTTTATAAACACTGAAAATAAGTAATTATGGCTGCAGCTATAATGGCTACCATGCAACTCATATCGAACACACACTCTTCTGCTCACAGACACACGTGCATACACATGGGCAAATTAAATTGGATGTGTGTGCACGCAGGCGTGAGGCTATGTGTTGTCTGCACGTGTACCAATCAAGTCTTGTAATTGATAAATCCTTCAGTTCTTTAACCTGGGGGCTTCAGGGACCTTGGTGGCAGCTGTTGAGCGTGTGGGATTAAACCGTGTTCACGTTCCAGTCGCACACCCCAGTGGCAGTCGCACAATAGAGCTATCTCTGCGCTCCCATCCCTCCTTCCCACCCTTCTGTATTATAGACAGGGAGGGCCTGGCCCACAGAAATTGAATCTGAGTCTGTTGTATAGATGTGTGCAGGATTCTGAATGGAGCAGGGTACAGAGATGAAGCTTGAGACAGTTTCATTTAGGACCCCTGACCTGATGGCGTCTTTGTGTGTGTGTGTGTGTGTGTGTGTGTGTGTGTGTATGTATGTATGTCTGCATACATGTGCAAGTAGTAAGTCAGTGGTATTCAGGCATATACAATACCACTGTGAAAGACTCTACAGTATATTCAAGTTAGGCGAATATTAAGATAAACAATACTTCAAGATATATAGGGTAAACTGGAGGTAAACATTATATTGCAATACATTCTTATTTACTGTTACTGTACGTAGAAGAAATCACACTGAACTCTACTAAATCAAAATAAACTTAACTGCTGAAAACAGGGTTTTATACTGAGGTTGGGGTTACAACTGACTTCAGGGATAGTAGGCTGCAATGACCTGCTGACAACACACATGCCTTGAACAGGTAGAACAGAAGAAGAGAAAATGTAGATCCTACTGTAGCAAGAACTTGTGTAAATGTACAATTCCACTGGTGAAGCTACAATACAATATTGTACAGTTCCTAATATAGACAATCTGAAGTTTAGTGGCTGCAATGTTCATTGCACTCAACACAAGTTAACAAGAGTATAAAAAATTTACTGATGATTTTTTTTTCTTAGAGGCTGGTAGTGGGGCTAAAAATGAAACGTTTGTCCTGAGGATGGTGCTAGAGGAAAGGCCATGGGGTTCATCAACATTAAGAGTTTTTATCCCTTTTATAGAATAAAAATGTTCATTAAATTTCATGGCAATCTGCATATTTGCTATTTGAGTCATTTTATGTTTCAGAGTTGACATTTTGGCTTGAGGGTACAAGGCGGAAAGCTCATGTCGTGTCTAAATGGGAGAAGAGTTCATCCTCTGGGTAGAATCAGTGTGCTCAGTAAATGTCATGGCAATGTGCCCATTAGATTTAGATATTAGTGCAAGAATAACATTTTGCAAAAGCACATCCTGATGTGGCTCATGGGGTTCATGCGATTATGTGGCAGCCCAGAGTAAAAGCAGGAAGTTAGAGATTTTTTAGGTACATTTATTCTTTTATACAACTCGAAGGTGTAGTGGGTTTGTACTTTACAAGCTGAACATGTGTGCCAAAAGTAGAGGCTGTATTTGAATTACAAGTGGTCAACAATTGTTTTAGGTTTTTACCTGTGGAGTGAGATGTAAGAAGATCAAAGCGAAGATCTGATGCCAAGCTTAGTGTGTGTAATGTTAAGTCTCGAAATATGGTTTACCCAAATTACATAGTGATATTTGGTTAACAAAATGGTTGCCTTATTCTTACAAAGTCAAATATGAAGCAATACATTTACATCATGTAAATCCAGGTCTATGCTAATGCATATATGGGATCGTAGGTTACATTCTGAGTTGCAGTTGTAACAGAAGAGCTTTTTGTGATCCTCACCACATGAGGACTAGAGGGAGAAGTGTTACTATGATTATACCGTACCTGAGTCGGTGGAGTAAACCCGGAAGCTCTTGTCCCAAAAGCCGCACAGAAGGATGAAGCGGTTGTCGGCAGTAATGACAAAACACTGCAAGCTGATCTGAATGCTTTGATCCAGCAGGTCTGAGATCTGACGACGATGGCTGCCCGCGTTACTGGCTGGAGAGGAGAGGAATAAAAATAAAATGAGCATGTAAAAAATTACTAAATGGTTACTGTTTACATATATCAGATATTTCCGAAGCACTCGCCAATACACCTCCACTTTAGTTTCAGCTCACAGTGCTAAGAAGATCTGTGAGAGAATACATAAAACATCCTGGAGGTTAAGTTTATGGGACTTCACATTTTCCATGAGAGTCTAAGAGTCTAGTCTGAGTAATGATGGAGGGTGCACAGTCTTCACAAAATATGCACACCACTCAAGTCAGAACACACACTGCAAATTCATTTCGGTTGGGTAACTTAGCTGAAGGTTGGTTAGAAAGCAAATTTATTGACATACTCTCTTCTGTAAGTGGTATCTTTTTTCTTTTCTAGAGAGATATGTCCATTTTGATGTATTTCTTATTTGGTGGGAGTCACAAGAACTTGAGAACAGGTGTCGGAGAAGATTGTGGAGCATGGAAGCTGAGAAAGTCCAGTGTACCTTGCTACAACTAATATTTCAACCCATTAACATTTCTCAAAACAGCATTTGGCTCAACACTCATCCCCAATTTACTGTGTTTAGCTCAGACTCCTCCTGGAATGCACGCCATGCAAATATATGACTGACATGCAAAGAAATCCCCTCCCCTTGAAACAAAAATATATCATTTAGTACATTATTAATGCTTTAGTGTTAGAAATGATAGGAACATACGAGATGGGAGAAAACAACAATGTCAAGTGATAAAATAAAACAAAAAAATGAAAGCTTTAAAAGATAAAATTACCCTAAAAAATGTGCTTTCGGTGACAAACACACCCACTATAAAGCTCTAATAAAAACATGTGCTGAAATACTGATACACAGTCAAATATTTATTTTATTCTGCCTGTGCAATAGGGCAGGGAAGGAGTGACACGCTGTACGTGCAGATAAAGACGACTACGTGAGACTAAACCGTAGTTATTTTCAGTAGTCAAGTGAAAAAAGAAACGTGTGTGGAAATGGTCTGGTGAGACTAAGAGTGACCAACACATTCACAGAGAAAGAACAGTCGCCCTTGCAAATGTGCGTGAGATTGCCAGAGGCTGCAGGAAAGCGATGGAGGCGAAGGCGAGAGCAGATAGAAGTGGCTCTTCTCTCCCTGCTCCACCAGCGCATCTCATACATCACTGCAGCTCGGCACTCTTCCCCTGCTCATCAACAAGTCGTGAAGGATGAGAGGCGCCCATATTGTTCTGACAGCAGTCCGCGGTGCATTCTCAATCACACATTATTACCACATTCATATTCATTTCCGTTGACACATGTCCTTTCCCTCTGCTCAAATTAAACCAAAGAGGATGCAAAAAGGGAGGGAGGGAAGGGACGATGGAGCGGGAGAGAGAGGGGGAGTTGATGATGAAATGCCGGCCTAGGCCACAGCTCATTGCATTCCAATTTGCATGCAAATTGTTTAGTGTGAGAGCAGGGCCTATATCACGAGGAGTGAACTGGGGCAGAGGCAGAGAAACAACTCTAATCTACTGTCCAGGGACACGGCACTGCAGACCGCTGTGAGTCACCGAGATGCCAGCAGGATTCATACACAAATACACAAAAAAAAAAAATTATTTCATGCATATGTAAGCACACACTATGAAAATAATATGCATGTGTGTGTGTGGGTTCTTTTATAGTCATAAATGACAGCATACCTATCAGAGGGTCAATTTCCACAGGAAGTTGGTACTGCTGGTCCTGCACCGCTGAGCTCTGATGACCTGACAGAAAAGAAGACAGACTGGATTAATATTGTAATCAAGTGGCCTTGTGAAGTAGATGCTGGCATTCAGTTCATTTTAACACATTGGAAATTATAACCATAAAGTCACAGTGTCACCTGCTGGCCCAAGAGTTCTCCACAAATTAGACATCACTTATGTCAAAAAGCTACCAAGGCCATAGAGAATATGATTTTATATGCTACATATATGCTACTAAATGCTCAACCAAGTCACTTAAGCTATAAGCAGCCATCACCAGTTTGATAAAGTGAATCAAAGCACAGTACTAACAAACTCCTCCAATGTAAACGGAGGACATAAAACAGCATGATTTTCAGCCTTTTGGCAATGAATGCTGCTCACACAGCTTGACGTCGGGCTGCAACTCAGGTTTATTTTCATTAATGATCAATGGCTTGATTATTTTTTTAGATTAATCCATTAATTGTTGAGGAAAATGCCACAAAAAAATTCTCACAGCCTCAGTTCAAATTGTATGGTTTGTCTTGCAAACGGTTCAGAGGATTTTGAGTTTACAGTGAGAACGCATACAAAAAGTAGCAAATCCTCACAGTAGCAAATAGTTTGCATTCTTTTACATCTCTGTGACTCCTGTAAGTAGGACAGCAACAAACCATTATACAGTATTTATCATAGATTAATCTGTTTTATTTCTAATTTTGTTTTATTAACTATTAGAAAATACTGAAAGATATTTCTCAGAGCTCAAGGTGGCTTCTTCGCATCGCTCATTTGACAGATCGACAGTCAAAAACCAAATGATATTCAGTTAACAGAAATACAAAAATAGAGAGAAAGAGTTAAACCCAACATTTGAAAAGCTTAGCTATATGTATTGTTCATTAGTTGCATCTACTCTAAAAGCAAAAGGTTTCAATCATTCTCTATCTTTATTGCTGGCATGCATCCCGTGGAAAAGAATTTTCAATGTCCACATCTTTCCATGTTTCTCTTGTAATGTGTAAAAACAGCCACACAAACATTCCAGCAAATCCGAGCAATTAATGAACTACTTCTGAACTGCACACGTCCTGTTTATTATACCAGCTCACTAAACCAATTAGGCTAATCCGTCTGGTCTGTGGTGCACATGGATGAGGTTGTATTCCACTGAAAACTGATCAGTCTTCATCCTCATAATTTCAGAGATATCAAATTTAATGTTTCTTTGGGGGCCAGGATGGATGTTGAGTAAATACGGGTTTGTGAAGCGAGAGGCTGATGTATGGAGGTGGACGTGAGACTTAATGCTGGCTGCTGCATGTGTCACATTTGATACTGCAATCCAGTAGACACAGTCAACTGTCTCCCAAATCAATGTCCATCCTATAGTGACGAGACGGGCCAGTTCTCGACTCCGATGAATTAGACACCAAGTAAGGAGGTGGAAATGTGAAAGTCATTCTTTACCTGCCTAAAATACCCTTGAAGTTACATTTGATGAAGAATCACAGTGGCGTAAAAATCACAGAACAAATTCTTTCAATGAAATGCACCTTTTAGATTCACACAAAGACGATGATGCAAATTCGCGCAAATACATTAGTGCATGGACACAAATCTCTCACCTGTCAAGCCGTGCCACTTGTTGACGGCAAAGAGACGGTTTGCGGTGACAGTGATGATGGCAGCTGACGTCAGGCCTGGCTGGGTGTTGGCCGCTACGTGAGTCACAGGAGAGTTGGATGGAAACTTCAGCACCATGATGACATCCTGCTGCATCTGCTCCGTGAACATCAGCGGGGTCTGCAGGAGAAGATACTGTTCAGGTCCCCAGGACAGACAACGTGATGTAGGGGGAGAGGGGGGAAAGGAGTCGAGACATGGAGCGAGAGCAAAAAAAAACCCAAAAAGAAACAGACGAGTGAAGTGGTCGGTGTTAGCAAGGAAAAAACAGAGGGAGAGGGAAGAAAAAGAAGGACAGAGAGAAAGTTAGGGAGCTTGAGCAGGTTAGCAGCAAGCGGCAATTAAGCAGTACAGGCAAGAAAAAGAGTTAGGTTTAAGTTTGTATGGGAAAGGAAAGGGATCCCTTTAGAAACAGTGATGCAGGAAACCGCTACAATAGACAAGGCATTCTGTTTGACTCCACTTTCAACTCAAAAGAAAATCAGTGCTCCCTGTGCAGAATCATGTGTATGAAGAGGCCTGTTTTCACATCGATTTGCTGAAGAGGAAAGCTTCTGTGTGCTCACCTTAAATCTGAGTTCAAGACATGCACCTGCAAGTAGGATCTTGGACTAGTTTGGAAGCCAATTGTGGTTCAAAAGTCAACTTAATAAAAGGGTGATGTGGAAACTTGAAGTGCACAAACACTGAGAATGGACTTTTCTGTGAAGTAGGAGACGTAGTAGGAGTGAAGTAGGAGTATTAAAGTTAGTACACATACAGTAAGAGAGGTCAACTACAATTCAGTTGTAACAAAAAGTGATTTCATTGACCTATCAGACGGTTTCCCTGGTAGACAGGAGCTTATATAGAGCCATTTACAGAGTGTTTGTACTAAGCGGCACGAACACAGAGCCATTTTCCTCCTTGCGTGTTAAGAAGAGGAACATCAGTGTTAACATCAGGAATAGACCTGAGTAAATCCGGTGTGTCTGACAGCTAACCAGACGCACTGACAGTATCATTACCACCAGCATGGGCAGATGCCGACACTTTGACAACACACTCACATGAGGGAGCATGGAGAGAAAGTAGAGAGCAAGAACATGTTAAAGCAAAGAGAAAAGGGTGTTTTGAAGGAATACAGAGGGTTGGGGAGGGTTAGAAATGGGTTTGAATAATGCCGTCTGAATATTATGTGGTGAAGTAAAAAAAAAATAAAAAATGCCTTTCATTGGAATTTGTCCACAAGTAAGGTGGATTCAAAGCCCTAGTCTGACTTTGTGTCCATTTGTGCATGTGTGTGCTGAATGGTGGTCTACAGCCAGCTGTCAGCGCCACAGGGACACCACACTAATAGGGACTCATGGGGCCTTGGTCCATCACAAGCAGGCACACTGACTGCACTCCTTGGCCGTTAAAAAGCTGTCACTTCAGAACTGCTGTTCATTGCTCTCCTTTCGCCGATATCCTCCACTTCCAGCTCAGGTAGAAAATCTGGCTCCGACCCAGGTTTCCAGCACAAAGCTGTGCCTTTCCCCGGCATACCTCTTACTAAACACACATCCACACAAATGCTTGTGATCTTTCCCTTTCACACACACCTCTCTAATGATGAGAGAGGAGATGCTTTCAAACCCAAGACTTTATTTTCCCACAGTTGTACATGTATAAAGAGAAGACGGGAGGCAAATGAAGGATGAAAAGGGTGGATCAAAAATTAAAAGAGTTATTTGAAGCAAAGCAGAGTACTAACATCAGGGCACACCAGAAGTCATTAAATGGGCGGCACAATGGTTGATACTGTAGCTCAGTTGGCTAATGACCCATATTACAGGTATAGTGGTTTGCGTGTGTTTCTACTGGAAGATTATCTGTTTGCATGTATCACTCACCACTTGCATGGCTGAGCTTCGGGGTGGGTGTGGCTCGATGAGCAACTGGCAGGGGGTCTGTCCAAAACTCCTAATTTGAGACTCCACAGCCTGAGGGAAAAAATGAGAGAGGGGAAGGAATGGCAAAGAAAAACAAAGGAGGTGTTGAGAGTTGCATAATGTAACAAACAGGCCTCAGTTAAGAAGTGTAAAAACATCAAACCACACATCATTTTAGAGGCAGGCAATTAGGAAAGACATTTCGTGGTATTTATAATTTTGCATTTCAAAATATCCCTGTACAGAATCCCTGTACAGTAAAATAACCACATGGTGATGCACATTTTGGCTAATCAAGTTGATTAAATACCTGATAAACCAATGCACTACATCACATTCATGTAAAAATCCTGTAATTTTGATTGTTTGATGGTTTATATAGTAATATCATATGACATAATGCTCAATCTAAGACTACTGTCTCAGCAAAAAGACAACAAAGAGCCAATGCAGGATTGGAGAAATGCATCCACTTGTGTTCACGCACGTGTCATATACTCTATATATCTGACACACACACACCAATTTATCCTCCATAACCACACACAGAATCAGAGGAGGGCTGGGACAGGCGGGCATGTAGGCTGGTTAGGTGGTGTTAATGAAGAGGTATAGGACCATAAATGTCAGAGCAGACGCTGGCGGAGCAGCCTCTGGACATCATCACACAGCTCACTGTCAGGCCAACTAGCGCGGGATGGAACACACCCACTGCAGTGTACGGATGCACAGGCCAGCCCAACGTATCCCAATACTCAACTCTATCAGTCCATTATTGTTTAGGATTGCAACTAATAATTGTCGTCATTATCAATTAACTGTTCATTATTTTTTCAAGTGACTTTTAAGTCTTTAAAATGGTGAAAACCGTAAAAAATACGTACTGCATTTTCACAATAAGCATATTAAAAATTCACAAAAAAAAATAAACGTTTGCATGTGCAGGCGCTTGCAAAAATATCAATACAAACAAATTAAAATACATTTAAAAAAAGACTGAAAGTTACAAAATACAGAAAACAAAAGCGTACAGGATAAGCAACAGTGGGATTTTGTATAACAACATTAAGCTGAAACAGCAATGAGTAAGAAAAACTATCATCCAGTATGATAGATGGTTTATGAAAGGGTCAGGCAGAAAGAAAATGGCCAACACAAAATTATGACAAACCCGTCAGTATGTTGGTGTGCACTGTGACTGGCTGTGTGGGAGTGACAGCTTGTGTGTGTAGGCTGAGTCGCTTGAGCCGGACTTGGCAAGGCCTGCAAGAGTGAGCTCATGGTTGAGGCCTGCATATGGTATTTCCATGAGAAAAAAGGTTGGGAAGTTGGTCTGCTCATACCCATTGTCTGACACTAACCAGAGAGGCCATAGAGAAGGAGCAATCTCAACTGTCTCTTCCAAGGTTTCATCGGCGTTTTACTGTCAAGAATCGTGCACCAAAAAATTCCACATACAGCATTTTTCTTTATAATGTAGAACTAAGACTCCAAGGAGATCATACCCATCTCACTCTCCCACTTGACAGTCAATGCTCTTATTTTTCTCAACTTTATGTTCACTTTCTTCACTCTGATAGTTTTGCAGTTGCTTTCCCCTCCTTTACCTTTAATAATCCTTTGAGCAGAGTAACAGGCTCAAACCATCCTCTGTACAAAATGGTATAAATGTACCTCTGGCTTTCATGAAACATGATAAGAACTCTTCATGAGAGGCAAGTTAACAGATTAGGTGCGCATCTCATGCTTTCATGTTTATAATGTGTGTGTGTGTGGGGGGGGTGTGGGACTGGATTCAATGTCCATGTTACGCAGTGCAATATGTTCTAGTTAAGTCAGCTGTGTGGTTTAGTACTGGCTTAACAGACTGGAAACTTTGAGGAGAGTTTTAAACTGTCTCATTGTTAGCAGGAATATCTGTGGTTTTGCGCTGAAGCCAAAACTGAATTTACAGTACGTTAAAGTTAAAGGTTGTCCTTTATTGATTCCCGTAGGGAAATTCAATTTCTGCATTTAACCCAAGTGTTAGGAGCAGTGGACAGGCACTGTGGAATGCCTGGGGACCAACCAAGCCAGTGCCTTGGAGAATTAACCTAACATATATGTTTTGATGGTGGAGGAAACCCAGAGCACACGGAGGAAACCCACACAAACAAAACTCCAGGCCAGGATTCAAACCCAGGACCTTCTTGCTGTGAGGCAAAGTGATAATCACTGAGCCCCTGTGCAGCCTACATTGAACTAAACACATGCATACGTTACTGCACGTGCATGTATGCAAGCACACACATTCTGAAAGAGATGCTTCAATGATCCAGTATTGTGGGTACATCGAGACTGCTGTGTTAGATGAATTAAGGCCCTCGGTTCATTCACTGATATCAAAGATTCAAACACCTTTGTACATGACCTCATTACTGATAATGACCCGAGAATCTTAACATGTTTCATCTCATCCAGTCTGTTAGAGGGCATCAGTGCATCATTCAAGGTCAAAGTGCCTCCCCTCTCCTCTGCCTATAGAGAGAAGCATTTTGCTTAAGCTAATATGAGGAAGACACTCCTCAAAGCCACTCAACCTATCCTCATTAAGTTCAGCTCTGACATTTATGAGGCTGTGGAACGTTGGAAAGTCGCTGAGTCTAGGTCAGCATGTCCTAGACCAATATGCCAAAGCAATGCTCAGGTGATTATATGAGGGGCCATCCAAAAGGCCAATCTCTTTTGGGGGCACTGGCCCGTGTCTGATGAAGGTTTTCTATATTCTATACATTTAAATGGCTGAGATGCCCTCGGCTCACATGTCCCAGCCTGCGCTTTGATTTACTCAGCCACTTGACAAGATGGATCTTCATGTAAAACATGCTGCTTTTATGCAAATTGAAAAACACTCTGAATAGAATAAAAAGAATAATTACAATGGCCTTGTATTGTTGACAAGCAGAATGGCAGGATTCTCTGTATCTTTGGTATGAGATGTCCATATGTGAAAAACATTAAATACTGTGAAGGGCATATTGTCCAAAGAAAATAAACCTTGTGTTTGGTGAATGACTTTGGCTGAGTGTCAAAGCAAGTTAAGTCGCGTGGGTGTATTTCTCTGTCTTCTGCCGAATTACGCAAACACTGTACAATTTAGACGGGGCTCTGCTTTTTGTCGCTGGTGTGAGAGGCTGTGGGATTTTCCATAATCACATGTGAAAGAGGGGAAGCCCTGTACAATGATGAGAAGGCAACACAGGGTGTGCTTCTCTTCATGCACTGAGAGGCAACACAGATGTGCAAACATGTACACATGAACGCATCTGCACACACACAGTCCTCTTAAGAGAGAGAGGGGGGGTATGTTTTGACTTGCGGCAGAGGCAGGACAGGAAGTAATCATGGTTTTGAAAAACACAGCAGTGGTCTCCACAGCATTCCCTAATCTGTGCGGAGATATTCCAAACCCTCTCCCAGAACAGAAATGCACAGAAACACACAACTGTGCGCATTTATGCTGATGAACGCACACATAAATATACAAAGGTAAACACATGCCACTGGATGCATGTATACATACAAATGTGTATGTACACACATATCAAGGTATGATCCATACAAATCTCTCAGTATGTGTGTGTTTGAGGTTTGGTTGGGGCGGGTGGGAGTTAGTGGCTAAAAGAGTGGCAGGAATACAAAACTCTCAAACCTCAATCTACTACCTTTTCCGACCCAAATATACACACACAGACACACACACACACACGTCTTTCCCCCTGACAATGAACAGCCCCAGGGCCTGTCCTAATGTAGACTAACCTGGCCCAGACCACAGCTCAGGCTGAAACAGTTGTCACTCAGTAATGGCAGACTCTGGGGACATTTTCAGACCCAAAGCCCTCAGTCTCAAAGTCCTCAGCCACCCCCAGTGCCCGGCCATGACGAGGTCCAGGCCTGGAACTCTGTTTCCACCTTCTGCACAGACAGGGCATGCTTCCTTCCGCACAAACACAGTTGAAGGAGAGCCTTGGCTTAGCCCACAGGGATAACACTGCTTTGGTTTATTTAACTAATTAAAGCGCTCAGACTGGGGTGTTTTCGAAAGGTGAAAGCAGTAGATTGGACTCAGCATCAGAGAGGGAGGAGGGGGAGGAGAAAACAACCAACTCCTTGTTATTTTTCACCTCTAGGGAGTGGAACAAACTTTGCTACTTTATTCATATTTTACACATATGCATGCTGCGACTATTACATTTGCAACTACCTTTAACAATATTAGGCTCAGTATGTCACTGCCAGTGTTATATATGGCATGTGTAATCTTTTAAAACATCAATATAATATTCAATTAAACTAATATGTTGGGGAAATTAATTTAAACAAACATGGTCCTAGATACTATGCTTTAGGGCGATAACTTACTTCTTTTACACGGGGGAAACAATAACGATTTCTCTGATTGGAATGCAGCAGATTTCCCATAAAATCTAACCCAGTGCAATCTAAACACTTTGTACACCAATCTTCGTTGTACTAGTCTAGCTAATTTACTATAGTAAAGAACTAATTTTCAATGAGTTATTGAGCGTAAAATACTACACACAGAACCACAACTTCTGTGAAGTAAAGACTATACATTCAGAAGCATGCATGTCCAAAATCTGCATTCCTGCAGTCATCAGCAGGGAGGCAGGAGGTGCCATTTTAATACCACTCAAATCACATGCACTGATGCCTCTGATGGTGTGTGTGTGTGTGTGTGTGTGTGAATTTATCAATCCCATTGTCACTGGAACAGCTTGGCAGAAATAGTGGTCTACCAGTGATCCAATTTTGTGGTTGTGTGTTAAGCAGAAGAATGGGTAATGGGCTGAGTGTGGAAATGACCGGCGCACCCTGGTAATAGATCTGCATGAGTGTGTATGTGTGTGTGTGTGTGTGTGCGCGCAGCTAAAGGCCAAAGCACATCTGGATGGGAATTAGGGTGAATGAGGTGATAAATCAATGATCTACCCCTAGTGCCCGTGATGCTGCAGTCACTGAGCATGAAGGGCAGCAGAACAGTGGAGACAAGGGGCTGTTCGGCCACTTACTCTCAACTCATCTCCACTTAGACCTCAGTGCTATGAGGACCTTTGCTTAAAGGATCATTGTCGTTTATTGCAACTAAGATCTTATTTTTATTGTTTTGTCCATCATTCCTATTGGTAATAACGTACTCCAATTCCACATTAATTGCTAAGATTTGGGAACACGGCAACATTGCTACAACAAACACAACAAACCCCAGGTTAGCCATATAAACAGAAGTGGTTACGATAATCTGGCTAAACTTTTAGATCGTCTGACCGCTCATGTTTTTTGCCCTCTTGTCAGACTTTGTCATGGCAATGTCACGTTTCTAGAACCCAGCATTGACTTTGGCTGTTAACTATTTTAACAGCCAGTTGAAATGAAAACTAGTTAAAATAAGAAACAAGTCATAATAAACTGTAATTATCTATTAGGAGAAACCCTGTGACTATACTCTGCTGACAGGAAAAAATAGGTTATGTGCCAGTTTTGGCAATACAACTTAGACGTCAAAAAGACTGCTGGGAGCAGGGTCAGTTGGCCTGCTGCTGGCAAGCTGCCTTTTACAGCAGATTGGTGAAGCTGTCAGGCCGGTGTTTGGCTGTGGGCAAGCTGGCTGCGTTTTTCTTTTTAGCACTGTGTTTTGTGCGGTTGCTTTCGGGCAGGCCAATGTAGCTTGTGTGTGCAGCAGTTCAAAGCGAGGCGGATGAATAATGAATGAAAGCCAAGGAGGAGGCTTTAAGGCGTTAAAGTGAAACACTTGGTGGAGTGCTTTCAGATGTATCACACAGGGGAAAGGCTTTGCTCAGCAAAACCTGACAGTAGATTGTTAGCTTAGCTCTCCCATGCCATTCTGCAACCAATTTAACATGGCTAATGGCATCAAAAACATCCCTGAAACACAAATGCAGTGAATGGACAGATGCTTTTATGATATAGCCAGATTAAGCATCCATTTGAGAGTGCTATTGCTCAAGTGTACTTACTGTAATATGTTTTCCCCTTACTCAGCATGATCTGCCAAGGGAGTTAAATCAGCCGTGCAGTTCATACTGTAAATGGGTTAGGGTTGTATGTGTGCGTATATGCATGTTTTGTATCATGTATCAGCCTCACCTCTCTGAGCATGGGGTCGCTGATGGAGCTGAGGTTGACTGCACCCTCGTAGGTCAGATAGTAGAAAACATTGAGGGCTCTGGTGGCTTCAGGTCCCTGCTGCTTGTAGCCAAAGATTAGATCGATCCACTGGTGGAGCTGGCAGGACACAAACTCGCTCTCTAGAGCCTGTAAAGAGGACACAGGATTATGAGTATTGTAAATGTCAACAGATGCAGGCCGTTTCACACACAATACTCTAACCAAATGCTACTCCCCAAACATGTTCCTAATCCATTACTGAACAGCAGTTATCACTAATGCCCCTCAAAAGATGAACTCCTCAGAGAAAGCAGAATATCCTGCTAATTGTTCCTGTGACGGAATCTGCCAATGATTTCTATAATGAGCAAAAAGCATAGTAAATCCATATCTGATCATATGGGAGCATCAAAACTCTTGTAGTTCATTAGGGAGCCATTTCAGCATCTGTCTTTGTTCTTTTCTCTGCTGGTTGTGGGTGGATGAGAGCACCGTGTTGCTCCTCTGCAGACGTCTCTGCATCGCCATAATGCTGAGAAACAAGCCGTTTTCTCTCCTCATTAGCCGGCAAAGGAGGGAAAAAACATTTATGTTTCCTCGTAAAAACAGGCAATTGTGTTAATTTGTGTAAAGCTGTCGGCTCACAAAAGCCCTCTAAACACGACCAAATTAGAATGAGGCAGGCCTTGATTGTCATTGCTGCCTTGTGTCACATTAATTTGTGACAAAACATTAGCCTGTGCTACACTTAAATGGCAATTTATATCATTTAAATTTTTACTGCAGAGACCAAAGCATCCCTCACTTAAATGTGACTTTCTGACAGCTCATTCTGCATCTAATTCTTCCCACTCTCTTAATTACAACTTTCAATCAGGGTGGAAAGCATGGGCATAAAGAGGAGGCTGTGTGCGGTTGAAGTATGATGATGTTTTTACTGCAACTTGAGTATGGTCTGAATGTTTGATGCCGTCACAAATTCCATAATCTGAACTGATGAGAAGCAGTACAAACATTGTGTGGATAATTCAAGAAAAGGAATCATAAACATTGGTTCCTAGAAAAAACCCCAACCCTCAATGTGTGGAAACATGCAAACATACAAACTACGGCAGAGTATTACATGCCAACACATTTTTATTTTTATCAGTCGAAATGTGTCTTTAGCCTCAAAGAAGAAGGAGCGCAATTTTAATAGGTGCAAAGCAATTGGTAAACATTATTCATTTGTGATGATAGCTGTCCATAGTCTCGACAATAATATAAATATATGTTAGTGTATATTAATAGAAAAATATGATGCATACTGTATGTGTGGCGATGTTCTGTTAAAATATGTTTATAATGCATTTGGACATTTTGTACAATGCCCCACTTAGATGCAATCACTGCTCTGAGAGCTGTAGACTTGACAAAATTAGCAGACGGAGAGAGATCTTTCTATTCTTTTCCCCTTTGTGTAACTCACTTGACAACATTTTCTATTAAGGGGCTGACCTATGCGGTAATGCTAAAACAAAACTAAGCTAACATTTAGTATTAAGATAAAACAGAACACCACTGGACTCTAAGACAATCTAGACTCCATGTCTGTTTGTCCCTCTGGCATCAGACACTGACGCTGTTAAGTGTCTTTAAAGGCTTGTGTCATAAGGCAATCCTTGTTATTAATGTTGCATTATAATCCAGGGAAACCCTCTTTATTCAAACTCACTTTAATAGCAGGCAGAGTGGGGTTCAATCATGTGTGCGTGGAGGGGTGGGGTGGGTGGGGTGTTGGGGATGGGGAGGGGTGAGAAAGACCGATCAGTTCATTATGCGCTAGGATTGACCTTTGACGGGCCCTGCTCCCCTGTTTCTAAAACTAAAGCTGGGCCTGATGGGCATTTAATGTGCACTGCAATCTACTGTCAATCAGCATGGGGAAACAAAGAGCAGCCATGTTATTGCAGTTCCCTCTCCAGAGGCCCGCCTTTATGGAAATCACTTGCATGTACCATTTGGAGAGGGAGAGAGACAGAATAAGCGAGAGTGTGGGGATGTGTGTGCACTGCGCTGGCACTGTAAGTGTACAGTTGTGTATTGTTGTAATTGTTTGGTCTGTCACCGTCTGACAAGAGGCTCAGCAGTACTCTGTGACTGAAGTCTAGGTGTAGGAATTTAACCTTAGCAGACTAGAATACAGAGATTCAAAGAACATCCACCTCCGCCTGTGGGGAGACTGTAAACTGCCTTGATCGTGGTTTTTCAAAGCTCTTTCAAAACAGCTCAGTGTTACACCACTCAGACAACAATCAGGTTAGGATGTAAGTAAAAAAACAATAATAAAACTAAAACAATGAGCCACACAGCTGCACTTGGTAATATGTTCTTTCATTACGCTGAGCGTGGGCATTGTAGTTTCCGTTGAGTCACCGTCCTCCCTAGCTCACTTAACGCAGCTAAAAATAGACCCCAACAAATACACTATTTGCTCCTGTTCGAGTTCCATTCACTAAATTACAGTGCCCAGCTGTTTCATGAAATTATTTCACTGTTTTGGAAAAGGAAATGATGTGTATATGTGTGACTTGTTTTGAAAAATGTACACCTTCAGAAGGAACAAATGAGCTTGGGGCTGAGTGCCACAAACAGAATTGAGAATTTTGAAAGACAAACTAGCGCATTGTTGGTTTTCGTCTTTTCATGGTAAAAAAAAAAAATATATATATATAAAAATAAATAAAAATAAAATATTACCAGCCTTATCCTTCTTATTAGGTCAAAATACCATACCATAGTACATTTGCAAATACAGACAACAGCATACTAACGCAATTTCAACTGTACAGTTGTGATCCAATAAACAATGTCAAATGTTTCTACTTGTGTCTAGAAGACTGCATGTGAGGGATTTCTGCTACTTGATCGACAAGCAATATAAGTAAAGTGCAGAAATCCGGCATATGCCATTAACAACGTGCCAGGTGAGCAGGTGTGGAAAAGTCTCCTTCTGTAGTGCCACACAGTGGAAGTAGTGAAGCAGAAGGTTGGGGCAGATAGAAGATTCCTGAGGTGGGATCTGGTGCCACTTCTGAGAACCAGGCAGGATTATTGATGGGCCAATTAGCAGCCAGTGTGTGTGTCATCCCCATCCACAGGGGACTCTCTGATAATTAATGAATAATTTAGCATGCCTTTATGTAAATGTTGATAGGGGGTAGAAGTCACTGGAATCCCACATTTCTATTGTTAAGGATTTGACAAAGTACACCTTTGAAGCATAGGGGGGTCCTCTTTGTTGTGCTCTGTGGCATGTTTCCAACGGCAACAATAATTTGGAATATTCTCCTATGTAATTTAAGATAAATTAAATTATCTTAAATTGGGGTTTTGCCCTTCAAAGCACCCAAATATTCAAATGATCCAACAGATTTCTCTTCTTGAATGTAATGCTTAATGCCTGCCTGTTTGCAGGGCTGTGATGTGAATTCCAATGAAAATGTATTTTAATGAACATGCCTCATCTGTGCGTGAGTCTCAAATTACTTTAAATTCTTTTCTTTCTGAAAAATCTGTGGCTGGAGTGTGATCACGAAGCCTAAAAAACCCCCACACTATACACTCAAAGAAAGACAGGTTGACTATGTGTCTGTCAGTATGTTACACTTTAGAAGGATATTCACTCTAGACTGAGGACTTAAAGAAATCCTTATTTGAGACATTAGACCGGAGACACCAAGTGATTGCAATTAACCAGCTGGTGGACATTACACTAGGATTACTCAGGACTCCTGAGGAGCAAAACCGAGAACGTTTGATCTGGACTCAGTTGCTGGTCTACACAGCCTAATATTGTTTTTTCTGCTTGCAAGTGGGTGTGATTTATTTGTCTCTCTTTTTACCTCATTTTGGACTTCTTTCTTTGCTCAAAAGTAAAAGTGTCTGTCCACATTACAGGTCTGCAGGAGCTGCACTAGGCCCATCAGTGAAGTTTCTGTGCCTCGCTGTGGTTTGCGGTTGGCTTTATGGTCTGGACTGAGCTGGATTTCACTTCAGCTTTAACGAGGTGACACTGAATGCTCTCCTCCTTCCATCATTGGCCCTAAAAAACCCTTTTAAAGGACTTATGGAGAACTGTCTGTGAGGATGTTAAAATGTCACTTAACAAATCAATGCACTCATTTGCATGCCAATGCCGCCTGTGTCACTGTTGGTGTGGGTGTGTAATCGAATGCACATGTTGCACGCAGAGTGTTGTCAGCGGCAGACTGTTTTCTTTTGTATCGATTACGGATGAATAAAGCAAACACTTGTCAGGTCTGTATATACTAAAATGACTGTTTAAGAACAGGCTGATCAAAACATCCTGAAAACCACAGTCAGTGTGTGTGACAGTGAAACATGAATTTTCCCATGAAAAACATTACGCTGCTTAACCACAGAATCAGTAGTTCAATCAAGTTTTGTTTAGTCATATGCGTTCTTGTGCGTTGTATTAAATCAAAATATTAAATCCCATAAAATCTGTGTGTTTCCAAGTATACCAAACATAATCATCCTTAGCAGAAGCCACTCTATTCTTCTTACCTCAAAACTACTTTATCACTTTTGTTTCGATTCTATTCCTGTAAGTTCAACATTTTCCCTTCTACTTATTCTCTCACTCTTAGTGCTACTCCCTTTTTTCCTCCTGCTGTTTCTTCCAGTCATCTGATTCTTTAGATCAACTCCTCTGGAGTTGCCTTGCCCTGAGGTTGACAAGCACTCCTGATTAAAGGGCTTATTAGCTCACTGTAAATGAGAAGCCGATTGTCATTTTGAAGCAGGGAGAGGAAGCCTGTTGCCAGCCAGGGGAGAGGGGGCCCCCCAACATGGAAGAGGAAAGAAAAAAAAGCAATGGTGACGTAAGAAATGAGAGCCTTGGAGCAGCCATACAGCTAACAAACCATTTCCTTTATTCTCATATTCACACACACCAAGAGAAACCCAGATGGGTTGTGTGTGTTACTTCAGCCCCCCTCCCTCTCCTGCTCTACTAATTAGATAGGTCACAACTGTGAGAGTTCTGGCTATGGGTCAACGGAGGCACTCGCTGGCAAGTGGAACCTGAAACTCAAACCCCAACTCTCTCCCACTCAAACTGACTTTCTCCCTCCCGCTCACTCCTCCCATCTTATTATCCCTCACCCACTTGAAAAGCAAGAATATCATGTTATGGACGAAAAGACGCAGAATGAGCAGTGATTGGGAAAGTATCTCCCCAAAACAAACATGTCATGGTGGATTTGGTCTTAGTCAGACAAATGGCATAGCGTAGACTGCGAAAGCGCACTAAGTGCTCCAATTTACAGCACAGGCAATGGAGTAAACAATACTGATTGAGAAGTAAATGGCTGAAGAAAATGGTGCTGACTCAAACTCAAAGGCAATAATACTGTGGTTTCTGTCTTCTCTTTTTAGCTAATGCTTGATAATGGCAAACGATATGATGCAGCACAACAAATGATCTTTAAAAGCGGATATCAAGCCACAGTGCATTCAGCTATTTTGAAACACTTTCTATCTTAAAATATTAGAAGAAAAATATTTTGACTGGCAAGATTCAAACGAAAACTACTACAGGAAAAAAGGCTATTTCCCAACTGTCTACAACAATCTCAATGACAGCCAACAAGCACCTGCAGAAAATTTAACCATCCGCCCACCTCCATACACAAAGACTAACAAGCTAGCAAATACGTCACCAGTGCCATAAGAGGCATCCACAATAGGATCTAGTGAGCAAACACTATGTCAACAGTCAGAGCTGATTAAACACAGGGCCACTGAGGAAGGCTGAACGCGCTGAACGAGGGAATATTTGGATAGCTGTTGAGAGGAGCATTGTTATCTCAGATGATTATAGAGTTGGCTGGAGGACTGGACGGTCTCTCTGTCTGTCTGAAGGCCTCTCAACATAGAATGGAGATGATTAGGATGAATGACTCAACTGATCGGCTCGAGTGTAGTTAGCCTTCAAGGGTTGGTAGGGTGTTGTAGGTCTGGTTAGTGTGTGTTTCTGTGTGTGTGTTCATGTAAGGAAAAAGGACGTATGCCTGACCCTTAAAAGACAAATACATCCCATATAAATAATCACAACAACAATTTAATGGTTGCAGCTTTTCAAATGTGAAAATGTGCTGCTTTTCTTGGTCTTCTAAATGTAATAATCAAAAATCAAAACAAAATTGGATGACTTCACCTTGTATGCTTGGATATTATGATATAATATAAGTTTTCATTGATGTTTTACAACATTATATATAATTAATCAATTAAATCATGAAAATAATCAACAAATTATAGTATTACATGAAAACATTTATGCGTTTTGATAGAGGGTTATACATTGTGTGTTATGCAGAGAGGGCAAAGGGCAAAGTTCCTTAAATAAAGCAAAAATGACAACACACATGTCCTGGAGTTTGAGAGGCAGAGAGGCACAAAGTGCTGGAGTGAAGGAGTCTGAAAGCAGGCTAATGCTGCAAGAAAGCATCTCAGTAGACTTCGGCAGAAGTAAAAACGAGAGTGTGGAGGAGAGCAGGAAAAGGGAGAAGGACAACATTAGTGAGTGAGTATGTCAGCAGCAGTAGATCATCCCATTTCTCAGGCTCTCGTCGGCCTCCTCCATTACGTCATTGAAGAGGAGGACGAGAAGGACAGGGAAGAGGGGGAGGCAGAGAAGAAGGGGGGACAGCTCGTAAAACACTGAGCACACAGTAAACATGTCTGCCCTTATGCATCACAATACCCCTACAGTGAGCGCTGCCTGACATTAACCCCTCTACACCACGTGCTAGTTCCCATCCAACAACAAGGCTTTCAGTGGAGACACCAGGGGAATAGATTAGCGCTAGGCTAACATGGTAAACTGTGTTCTGTTACACGAGGCCATAATGGGCTAGACGATGTTCAGATTTTCACTCACCCAGTCATTCACAAGTGCATAAGTATATCTTAGTGGTTAGTGACTGGTCCGCGCGGTGGTTTACCTCATCTCACACATGAATTCCCACGGGCTTCCTGTAAAGGTTAGATGCAGAGGCTAGTGGGAATGACATTATGCCCCAGCGGCTGTCTGATCAGAGAGTGCAGCGCGGATGAGAGGTGAATGTAAACAGCCATGATCTTTGACTTTGTATAGCTGGTGGTCTGAGCTGGGGAGCGATCGTGTCTGGTTATGTGTCTTGTGGGGGAAAAAGTGAGATACGCTCTCGTCTTCCGTACCCAGCTCCCCCTCAGATTTTGTACACACAGCCACTAGCTAACTCTGCAGAACGACACAATATTTCAACATATGTTGCGCGTTGGCCACAAAACGCAGTCTTGTAAATTATCTTATCAGATGGCAAAAATAGCACCCAACACACCTCCTTCCCCCTTACTTGATCATAAACTGGTAGGATAATGGATTTGTCTGCCATGATGACATAGCTTTTGTAAGTGTGAAGGGTTGTCAGCATATAAATCTGACAAACTTTCAAAAGGAAAAGGACTTTCAAAGACGCTGATGGTATGAGTGTATGGGATTTGGGGGGTAAAGATGATTTGGCTCAAATTAATATGACATTTGTCTGTTAGCGCTGAGCAGCCATGTAGATGTTTACCTCTGCAGGCAAGATTACTATGGGGTGACCACATTAACAGCTGTAAGGTCAAGTAAGAGGCTCTTTGAAACAGATCACCATCATAGTTCAATGTGAAAAGACTGAATTCAGAGACCTTTCATTTTTAAGTTTAAAGCTGCATTAGGAAGGTTTTGACCACTAGGGACCACAAAAACAAACACACAGCCCTGATATACTTAAGGTTAATGGTTAACAAACTATTCAAAGTTTTGACACATTCAAAAAGAACACAACAAGATGGGCCTCAAAATGCATTTCCTTGCTTGGCTACGTTGCAAATTTAAGTTTAATATTCACTTACTATTTATCTAAGTTTCGGTCGCCAAGTCCTAAAAAATGTGCCTGCGTCTGTCTGGCTTTTTAGACATTCAGCATCCTTAACGAGCGAGTTGTATTCAGATCTGTTACCATGTGTGCTAGAAATGGCAGCCCATGATTCAGTGACAAACTTTTAGGGGTGGTTTGACCACTACAGGGAATTAGCAATATACTTGTGAAGTGGAACAATCTTGTAAAATGCTCACAATGGTCAGCTTAAATGGTTCTGAATTAGTCACAAAGGTCACTGACTGACTGCCAAATCATTGTTTAGTGAAATGGTTATACATTTGTACACCCTCT
The DNA here is from genome assembly GCA_036023855.1 of Gadopsis marmoratus. NCBI lineage: Eukaryota > Metazoa > Chordata > Actinopteri > Centrarchiformes > Percichthyidae > Gadopsis > Gadopsis marmoratus. The sequence goes on from JAVQJF010090812.1 coordinate 51,050, forward strand.
GCCTTCCTGTCAGAGGATCTTTTTCTATTTTTTGTTATGGAGGAATGTAAAGATGCAGCCACATTTGAAATTTAAAATTCTACACAGCCGAGATGTGTTGGGTACTTACAGTGAGGGCTTACCACATGTGGTGGTGACCTGTGGTCAGCCCTCTCAGTATCAACTTCTAACCCATCACTCAAGTGGCTTTGCCCATTCAACAAGAGGAAAGTCTCTCACTCGTACCAAGGGCAGTTTAGCTGATGTCTTTGTCACTGCTGTGAGTGAGCAGATGCTTTATAAGTGAAAAAAGGCTGAAAGTAATGTGCTGCCTGTCGCTCCCATGTGTGTGGTTTGCAGGTCCGTCAGCAGCACTACAAGAGCACAGATGACTGAAAGGAACCAAACATGTGAACTATGGAGCCGCAAATGGGCCCTGTAGAGTTCAAATGGGTTACATAGTGATTGCAAATGACCTTTCATAGAAAAAATTGGCAGTCTTTGTTGTCTTATTTGGACAAATCAATGTTAGGAATAAAAAGGTACCCGTTGTCTGTGAAAAACAATGTAACTAACATGACATTAAGCCCCCATATATTGGTCCCGCAACGATCCAGAACCATACTTTTGATTACAAAAATGTAATCCTTGGTGTTACATTAAAAATTAATGAAGATTTTAGACATGTTGCAGTGTAGATGCTTTACAGTTTAAACAATGTAATTTTGGAGATTCTGCCTGGTGCTTTAATGCATAAATCATTAGCCTGTAAAATCTTGACTCGGTCTGCCATCAGATTATTATATTATAGATTATTATAGATTGTTAGCAGACCTGAGAAGTGAGGTGTGGTAATATACAGTGGAATGTCAGAGAGGCCGACAGTGCCCAGAGACGTGTAGTTATCTGGTGGTGGAGGGATCAAGTTCTTAACCTCTCCTTCGACCTTCTGCTAAAAACAACAAGCAGCTCCTGATCTCTGTGGCATGCTGCCTCAAGACCCCGGTGTCTCTGCGTGTGCGTGATCGACCAAGAAAAAGGGAGTGTGCTTCCACAAGCAAGCTTACAAGTATAGTGTAAGCACTTCAGTGTAGAGAAGGTGCATGCTCGACTTAAGGTGCTTGGTCTCCAGTAAGTCTGTCCAAAATCCAACACATCAAACCCATGGCTTTCAACTGGAGCCTTTGAGCCTTCAGTGTTGCGTAAGCCGGAGGTTAATCAACAATCTGCGTAGGCGCACGCTTGCAGTTCATCTGTTGCCATGCAACACACTTTTTACTAAACATCAGTGATGAACTATGACACTTCCAACATCACAGCAACATAAACCAGGCTACAGTTTGATTTAATGTTTATCTCTTCTGCTGAATTTTCTTCATTACCAACCATGCAACTCTCACAACAGCAAAAACAAGCTGCTGTTTTGCACAGCAGCACAATCCTTTACTGTGAGAGGATTTTAATGGCCTTTCCAGATTGGGCCCTAATTAGCTGTTAATCATCTAGGGCTCATAACCAGAGTGGAGACAGCAGGCGTGTGTGCATTTATAAGTGTGTGTGCATTTGCGTGTTCTCTCCTGCTGTCTATCCTTGTGTTGCGAGGCCATTAGCAGCAGACAAGCTAAAGAGAGCCAAACAGCCCATTAACTCTTTCACTCTTCCTCACTCTTCTCCACCATGCTCATCTCTCTCCCAACAGTACCACAGTTGCCAGCTGACACCCTCTAATGCCAGCTATCTGTCATGACCAGAGACCTGTCCACCCACACATCCCTCCCTCTACCTTGTTCTCGGCCCATTCTTCCCTTTTTTTCTCCCTGTCCACCCTCCTTTACTCTGTCTCTTGGATTCAGTCTGTATATGTGTTGTGGTACTGTACAACTGGGTCACTTAAAAATGGCAAAAATACTTAAGACAAAATGTAATCCTATACTGACGATGTAGAGTTTAATTGATCAAAACTATTAGACATAATTAAAATGCTGGTTTTGCATAACAAATGTGAAACCAACATCTTGCAGGAATGGATCAGGTTCATGAATCAATAATGTAACAAATTTACACTATGTTTCTACTGTATGTTGTTAAGAAGCAGATATTCACAGTCCTCTTATGAAACCTCAGAAAGCTCTTTTTTAACTGAGCTTGTTATGTTTCTGTGCACGAAGACCTGCCTGCTGGGTTCGGCTGCACGCTGGATCAATATCTCAATTTGCACACAGTAGAAATAGAAACCGCAGACTGAAATTCTATCAGCCTGAAAGCAGTAACTAGCAGGTAGCTGTGAATGAGTCAGACCATCTGAATAAGTCCAAATTGCCTCTACAGTACTAAATTGGGCACAAAGGAAAGGACCAGAGGAAACCGAGGGTGCAGAGGTAGATGAGTCTGCTGCACTTAAACTGGCAATGAAAATCTGCTTTGTGCTTACAGGAGCACAAAGCACATTATCACACAGATGCTGCCGTTTTGACTGATTTTTAGTGTATACAATAATATTACGAATATATTAAAGGTGAATATGTTCTACCTTTGTGTATACAACAAGGTGTACTCAGGAGAGCACTATTAAAGATGGAAAATTACACAGTAAGATAGTAAAAAAATGAACAAGTACTAGAATAAAAACATGACAAAGCTGCAAATAATGATTATTGTCATCAATTAATCTGTTGATTATTTCTCCAAATAACTGATCAATTTAGTCTAAATTGTGAACAATGCCCAGTAGAAGTTCTGAGATCGCAAGGCAATATTTTAAACTTTCTTTTGTCTGACTAGCAGTTCAAAACACACGTCTTCAATTCGAAATGATAGACAAACAGAGAAAAGTAGCAAATCCTCATATTTTAGAAGGTGTTTTTTCCAACAGTGTATGTTTGGCATGTTTTAAAATAAATTACCAACTAATTGTTTCAGCACTACATGAGTCATTGTCTAAAAATGTCTTTGCCAGATGATCAAAAATTCATGAAGTGTATTCCTTCCTTCGTACAAATGAACACAATTCCCTGACTGCAAAACAGCATGCCGCTGCCACCACAACAAGCTTCCCCCGATACATCCACCTTGGTCTAGACCATGCTGACAGCCAAAGAGAGAGAAGTGTGTGATTAATGATAGGGGCCTGGTCATATCAGCAGGCTGGTTAACAGATCCCCACCACAAGACTACACAGGTCACAGAGCACACCCAACCTCATCAGCACCCATTACTACTGTGGGCACACATTGCACAGGAAGCCACATCTGGTTTTATCCCAAACATTTTACTGAAAGGGAATGTGGCCTGTGAACGAAATTAAAACTCAAACAGACAGAGGATGTTTAAAGCAACAATAACACAAACATAATTTTATGCATTATAACCTATGATTTGGGTTTGGTATTGTGTATCCCTTTATTTTTAAATTGACCCTGTTGATCTGGAAAACAAGATTTTTTTTCTTTTACAAGGACGCCCTGGCCTTTGAGTATCAGTTAAACAAAGTTTTTGAACCTAAAGTTCTAAAAGTACCAATGACAAGCTAATCCAAGAACAAACAACAGAAACGGTAAATCTATCTGCTGCTTTTTGACCTTCTAGAGCAGAGCAAGGTAATCTGATCCAAAGAGTTACCTTAGATTTCCAGTGCGTGTGTGTGTTGTGTGTGTGCAGAAGAGGAGAGAACAATGAAAATATGACAGCAAGTCTGACAACATCCGAAATGCATATACACAGAATATTTATGCTTTGGGCTGAGCGGGCAGGAATGGGAGATCAGAAACAGGATACTGCATCATTTCTCTGCACACAAACATGCACCAGATGTGTGTGGACAGAGCGAGAGCAGAAGGAGAGATGGTGAGGTGGGATAGGGATATGAGGTGAGGCGACGTTGGATCACTTTGCCAACACGGCAATCTGAGAGCTGGGGCATGTCGGAGGAGTGGGGGGCTCAGATAACAGGAAGAGCTGTGAGACGATCAGGAAATAACACTGTCTCTTTGAATTAGCATTTCCAGCTAACATAGGAGGATCAGAAACCCCTGGCAAGACTTCAGTTGGTTGGGATTATGTGACATATGAGGCAGAGACAAAAATGTGCGTGTATGTTTACAAATGTACTTGTAGATATGACAAATTTAAAAGTCCATCTCGACATTAACAATTCTACTCTTTATATAGCGACACCTACAGAATGTACGATATAACTCCCAAAGTCGGTAAGAATTTGGTGAATTGCTCAAGGACACTTCAGCAGAGATACTCATGGACTTGAACTTGACTCTTCTGCTCGATACACTTTTTTCCCGCTGCCCAAGCTTAACAGTGTGCATCTGTCCATATTTCTTACCAGGCGATTGATGCGTACAAACTCCTCTGGGCTCTTGGCCCAAGGTGGCAGCTCCACATGAGACACTGCAGTACCATCCTCCATCACTCCCAGGTTGTAACTGTTGGCGTTGACAAACATCTCAGGGAGGTAGTAGAACTCTGGGATCAGCTCCTGCATGAATACAGCACAGAGACACATTTAAACTTAAAGACTGGTTTAAATACAACAATACAAGTAAAACGTGATTATATCAACATGTGTTTTACCATTTGCTGCGCTTAAAGAGTTCACCTAAATATCTGATGAAGGAAGCCAAGATGTTTCTGAAACTACCTCCCAGCCCAAGTAAACGGGTCAGATTTGGAAGGTGTGAATGGTAAATTCAAATTTGTCTAACAATATTTAGGAAAACTAAAGCAAAAAAAGCAGTACAAGTAAAAGAAAAAAAAGAGACCAGACCTGTATAAATCCAGTTGAGAAAAGATTTCAAGATTTCTTTGTGTGTCTGTAACAGTTAGATGGTGGTGTTTTATAAATTGTACAATTATTCATGGAAATGACATTTCTAGCTGCTTGTCTGCTGCCCGCATTTGTGCTTTTTGCCACTACAGAAGATGTCAAAAACATCTTAGCGTTCACTTGGCTGTGGTTTTTCATTATTCAGGAGATGTACTCATTTGCTTTCACTGTAGCTAAGCAGAAGAAAACTTTTTTTTTTGCTTACCCTACTCTTCCACAACAACAGAAAAGAAAAAAAAAACAAAACACCACAGTCAACCATGTTCTTTCCCAACTATGATGATTTTGTTTGGCTGTCCTAAACAACGGAAGTATTTCCAAATTGGCGGAGAGTGAAGAAAATGTAGTCATGACAGGAGACGTAACCCCATTTGTTTAGCCATTCCTTATTCTTAACAAAGCAGAACTTGCCACAATCAGTGTAAACATTAAGATTGAGTTTGAGCTTAAAGAAAATGTAGGTAAATCCATACCGCCCCTCCAGGCTTAAACTGTAATATTACTGTTGTGAGCACTGAAACATATATGGTCCAGGATGTTTCAGTTGTTGGCTGTTTCATGTAAATAATGAAGAGAAGAGCGTAAAATGTATATTGAGTTGACGAACTGCTGACATTAAAATTGATATACTGTTTTCCTATTGTCTTATTATGTACTTTATAACATAAAGCATCAAGCTGACATGCCCTAGTCTGTCAGGTGATGATGACAGCATGGTAGCACGCAAATACTTCATGGTAAAGTTGAGCCAGAGTAGAAGGTTTAGACATTTTTTAAAAACAGATTTTCAAGAGCCTAGTCATATGCAACATGAGCTCTCAAAAGCACAAATAAATATACTCAAATAATAACAACATGATCATTTTTTCTGATTGGCTGCGCAACACTTTCACCTCATCAATGGGGTGAAAACATCCAATCAAATGAGCAAGCAAACACACAGGTTTAAAACAACACAGCACTTCCTCACTTCTGAAATCTCTTCCCTCCACAAAACCTGACCTAAAACTAAAAGGTCAACCTCTTAACGAGGCCTCCAGCTCACCCAGGTTCACTGGCTGCAGCCTGCTGTAAATTCGAGCTGGAGGTGGCAGGATGCATGCACACACACACACACACACCCCAACAAAACCTTGAGGGCTTAGCTCCCCAACACTCAAGCCTGCCTTGCATGGACCATTATGTGCAGTGGCCCCTTTGCTCCGGCCTGGTCAGAGGCCAGCCCCTCTGATCCCCAATCCTGTCCTGTCATGGGTCACTGGAAGGGGCTCTGGCCTCTGGGCTCTCCAGTACACTTCCACTGTTGCTACTTCGAACCCCTGTACTCTTCTCTCTCTCTCTCTCTCCCCCCCTCTGATGCCTTTGGGCTTAGGCTAGGGGTCAGGGGATTGGGGACTGGAGGTCATGGTAGCGTCACCCAGGCTAGAGACGCATTGAATCTGGGTGTTGTAACCTATTATCACCCCTTCATTACCAGTGGGGTATGAAAACACTGGGGCTTTATGCCCTCTGGCAGAGACAGAGGGATGCTATGAATGGCTCCAATGCAAAAGCTAAATGGTGTACTTAGCATACTAAATTGATACATCTCGTCCCTAATTCCTCTTTTGCCTGGAACAAGAATATGTGCGTCCAAGTGGATAAAGTCAACGGACTTTAACTCCAAATATGCTAAAAATTCAAACTGAACAAGGAAACAATGTGATGTGGTCCAGATTTCCCCTTTATTTTGATCTGAAGTTGAGCTCTCACATTTTGATCCACATTGACAGGTCTAGACTGAGAGAGCAAACGAGGGCTCTTGTTGGGCTTTCGCAATCACGCATTGGCCTGCTACGTAGTAACACAATCCATATATTTTATCAGCGGGATGTGAGGGGGGTGGTAAACGCAATCAAGCGTCAAACCCCCCCAACACCACCGCTGTTCCCCCATCCAGTGACCCAATGCCAGGAGACCAAGCAAAACCCAGCTTTGACATAGAATGTCTGACTGTAGTCGTAAATGTTTTAGGAGTGCAGTTAAAGTGTGCACTGGGGGTTCGAAAGCCCACGGTATGAGAATGACCTGTACTGTTGCAGGGTAGATCCAACAGCTCAGCAGAGTTTGGGGGCCCAATTGGCAGGGATTCAAGTCCAGGTTATAGCTGGCTGAATCTGAGACAGGCGGCTGGGACAGATGAGGCTTAGTCTAATGCTTTGATCACAAGACCAGGAAGCTTTCATTGCGTAGGGACAATGATTGGTAGTGACTGGACATTACTCTTTTGGAACGTTTTCTTCTTTGTAAGGATGCTGGATGGGGATATATTCTCCTGTAGTGTTCAGTCCTTTATCTCTTCTAACTTTCTTACAAGTCAACCATCTTGAAAGGAAAGAAGGTAACTTTTCTGGACAGTATTTTCACATCATGTGTGAGCATGAGCATCAGTGTGTAGAGTACCTTAACATCAGATGTGTCTCTCTGGCAGTTCCTCCAGGCGCGGGACACTGACGAGAAGGTGCGGTCAGCATGGTCAAACTTCCCTCCTTGGAAGTTGAGAAAAAATGTAGTAAAGGGTTCCTGTTGATTAGAGAAAAAAAACTGATTGCTAAAATAGAATCCTTGTTGTGCAATAAAAACATGCAATAAAAGTCTGCGTTGCTAGCAAATCAATACAGCACTATGTCAACAGATTTGAACCAAAATCTACCCTTTCTACACACCCTCTAACAACCTGGACAGCAAAAATGAACAAGTGAAATAACAATAATCCCAGTGAGCTACTAAAGCCAATACACTTGTGCTACCGATGCATTTCTAATCATGTATAATCTTGTTAGGACAGATCAATAGCTGTCTCTCTGACGCAATAGCTCCCAAGTGACATGGACACAATCCGCTGGGCTACAGCTACAAACATGTACTGTAAATAGCTAATTAAATTCAGCCTGAAATTACATAAGCCTCATTTGTTTAAAAAGTGAGTTTGACCACATTGTATCTCATTATGCAGTTAAAACAGAACAGAACAGGATTAAACGCACTGCAAAATCTGCATTTATTCCACAAACAGTTTTACTCTCTGATGTTAGTTTGATCTTTAAGTAAGAGTTAAAAGTGAGGGTTTCTGGTAAAGTGGCTTTAGAGTAAGCCCGCTAATGATGTGCAAGGATCAATGAGGCAACTCCAATGGGAGTCACTGAGACAGTGAGCTACTGGGACAATAACAGGAGAAAACTGCACGTTGGAGAAACTTAGTAACCTCCCTCTCCCTTGAGTGCAGTATGGAAAGATTAATGGCACCCATTCAACAAAAGGTACTGAAAAAACACTCCAATGCACAATGTACACTGCATATACTCCTCAAAAACAAATCAAATCACATGTAATACCTGGTATTCCTCAAAAATTAAGATTTTGCTTAAGGTGAATATTTTTATCAGACAGTTTTTGTTGTTGTTCTATTATATGGAAACATACTGCATAATAAATGTTTCAACACAATAAATGAGGAACAATATGCATGCGATGCAATATTAATGTATTTAATGTAAATACATTTGTTTCTGGGAAGCAGATGCCTAATTAATAATGAATTAATGACCATATGAAACTCCAAAAGGAAACGATGAATATAAATTTAAGAAATCCATTAGAAATTATTTGACAAATAAGCTGGGATATGCATTTTTTAGTGCATAACTATACTTGTAAAACTCAGTGGAAATGGAGACGTTTTACAGCCAGTGAATGAGCTGAATTATCTATGAAATGAAGAGGAATATTCTGGACTACACAAATGCATACCTTACATGCATACCTACTACACAAAATACCTTTTTGGATGCAAGTCATTATTTTTCATGATTTTTTGATTGATGATTTAACACTTATGAATCACAAAAGAGTTTTAAATTACTGGTAATTTTACAATTATGCATCTTTTTATATACGTTGCACTTACGATACGCAGTAGCCACATTAGGGTGAAGCTGGAAGTGGAATAGTGGGTGCCATAGTGAAACTTCGGCACCTGATCGTCCTCCCAGGACTCGTATCGGTCTGAAAAGAATGCTGCCCTCTTGGGGTTCAGAGCACCAATGGGCTGTGGAGAAATTTGAACATAAAACATATTTTCAGATACATTAACTTCCAACTTCCTTCGGCTTGACATAAAAACAGAGATAAAGACAGGGAGAGCAGGGAGGCAATACTGAATTTGACTGAATACATTCAGGGACCACTCCGTGCAGCATAACAGTTGCAAGGCAAATGAAGCTGGTAACCTTTGTGCAATCTCAAATGAATATTAGATGATGTTTCCCTTCAGACAGAGATCAATCCTTTCCCACAGAGGGCTTTTTAAGAGGCTGTGAAACAGAGCCCCTGCAGCTGTAGTCTGTCAGACAAAACTAATGTTCTCCAACAAAAGAGTGCCTACTAGGAATATCAATAGAAAGGCTGCGGGCTCCTTTAATTTCTACTTTTATTAATCTGTAACTAATACACTGGTCACCAGCCCTATTTATAGTCTAGAAAAATGGTTAAGTTGCATTAATTTTCCATCGCTCTACAAAACCAATAACCCTGCGCTGCTCAGCTATTATTTAAATACTCATTTATAGAAATCACTTTCAGGCTGGTTCAATTTTTATTAGTCTTCTGCTGGCTGTGCTTCATCCCCTCAAACTCCCCTTCATCTCTCTCCCTCACATACACACAGTGCAGATCAATGGTAATGGAATGATGGCCTTTTGAGGATGAGAGGCTAGTAGGGCGTGGATCAATGGGATCTCTTTTATATCATAGGGTGCCTGTCACAGCAAGACTCATCCAGGGCCAGGCATTGATATTGATCTGTGTTATAGCTACTGCTTTGTGTGGGTGTAATGGGGCATGCTCGTGTACATGTATTTGTGTGTAGGGGGAGTGACGCACGCAGCATTTGTGCAGAATTGGTTGCCTTTTTCTGTGTAGCGTGTGCATATATTTTGTAATTTTGTAAACAGTGTCCCTGAGTGTGTGCAGATTTACACAGCAAAATGTCTTGTGCCACCACACTGTGTAGCTCTGCGTTGACAGTGATACACTGTGGGCTTCCTCAGGGCCACTGGGGGTGGGTGAGTACACAGAGTGAATTATACATCAAGCCCATTGGTCTGATTTATAGCCCTAATAACAGTCGGCTCATTAAAAAAAGAAAAGGGAGAGGAGGCATATAAAATAAAAAAAGACTGGAAGTGCCACAGTGACAGAGAGAGAGGGAGAATTGTGTGCGAGTGCATGTGGGGGCTGTTGGCTTGTGCGAGCTCGACATTGTTTACTGCTGTAAATTACTGTGGGGCTCGCGCTCTCAGCTTACAGTAGCTACAACAGGGTGGTGGTGACGGCACCGTACATCAGAGCGGAGCGCCCAGCAGTGTCCTGATGGAGCGCCTGCTGCCGCCCAACCACAGATTGGCCTAATATGTCGCGGCAAAGAATAGCGCTCTGATGAGGACTCAGATGAATGAACCAATCTCATAGTTTTAATTAGACTAGAGCGCAAGCTACAGAACAAAGATGTGCTGGCGCTTTGAAGAGGTAAACATCAAATAATTAATCTTGGATTAGTCCCAATCACTTCATCAAGAGTGGAGAGGGAGGTGGTGTTACAGAGCCATTAAAAACACTGTGAAATATCTCACAAGAAATAATTACAGTAACTAAAACTAAAGGGGCAGGTATCTCAAACACAAAATCGAAGTGTTTTGTGCACCATTTATGATCAGATTTGAGTATTATGACATCAGAACCCCTACTCCAAGAGAAGTCACTTTGCGGCAAAGTCAAGTCTACATCAGGAACTGTGTGTGTCCCAGAAACATTAAACAGATCGTTGAGATTATATATAATGCTCCCTGTACGCCATTCTGCCTGAAAGGCCCTCCATAGTGAATTTGTTCAGTTCAATAAGTAAACTTGGAAGCCTCCCAAATTATCCTCAGGTTGAGAGCACAAATATTTAGAAAATACATATATATACACCCAGAGGGAAGACACCTTTAGGAACAACAAGGATCTTTCTGAGAACTATTATAAGAACATTATCCAGTGCTACCTTGCTTTTAAAACAATAATGGGTCACTGGTGATGAAGTATAATGGCTTACCTACGATTTGAGCATCACTTGGGCTGCGAGTCATAAATCAAAAGAGCCTTTTGAAAGGAGTGTTTATGTATAATGTCCTATTTAAACAGTGAAAATGGTGTGGAGGGCCTGGGGGATAAACATATGGGGCGCGTATGGTGAAATCAATACACCATTAGCGGATGTGGCTGTGAGTAGTAGGTTATAGCACAAAAGGTACAGGGAAAGCTCAATAAATCCTCACCATTTCTGTTGTTGTCTGCTATGTAAATGTCCACTACCTAATCTTTGGTGAGGAGGCTAACAATTCTCTTGTTTGTTGTGAAACAAGACTGACCATCCTTTTGCCATCAGTGGAATTGTATGACCCCCTTCACCAGTAATATCCATCCTACAGATATCTGTATGTAGGACAGGTGCACTTCTGTGGGGAAAAGTGTGACAGTGCACAGAACTGGGGTGTACAAAAGGGTAGAGGAATATAAACACAGAGGAGAGTTACAACTCTTGCAGTCAGTTCTAGAGTGTGCTTATCGTGACTACAATGTTATCTCGGGGGTTGGCATTTGATGTCAGGTTGAGGTTAGAGTTTATGATAAGAAAGTCCCTGGGGTCAGAATGGCTCTGGCAGAAGGGAACATAAATTCTGTGTGGCCTCTGTTGTGCTGGGGATGATGACAGTGTGTGACACACACACACACACACACACACGTTCATGGCAATTTGGCTTCTCAATGTCACTGGAGGCTTCTCAGATGACCTGTTTCTATAAGAGACAGCCACCAACGTGACATTGTGGGGGGGGGGGGGGGTAAGAGAGATGTGAACGGTGAGAGACAGAGACAGAATGAGAGGCAAACAGAAGGAGAAAGAATAACTGAAACAATAAAGAAATATAGCAGGGGGAGGTGCATGATGCAGACACAGACATACAGAAAAAACTAACAAATGATTGCCGCTGCAAAATTGGGGGGGGGGCTACGCAGTGCTTCTTGGCCTTTTCCAGACACCGCATTCTGCCACGGTACAGTGGTCATACACTGATATCACACATGTGTCAACATGAATAAAACAGATGTAATAAAGATTGGCCTCCACTTCTGCTGCTATGAGGAGTAAAGAAGCGCAAGGATGGCAAATGATGTTGTTCTTCTCTTACGCTCTCTCCTCTTTCTCTCCTCGCTCTCAGATTCTCTTTCTCCTCCTCTCACCCATCTCCCCTTCATTCACTTGGTCCCCGGGGCTGCGAGGCTTGACTGAGCACAGAGGCTGAGCTGTCCAAACTCCAAGGCAGTGCAAAGGAGAAGAGCGGGAGGCAGGAACAAGCAAAGCAACTGAAGGAGGGCTGCATGTCTGCGTGTATGTGTGAGACTGTGTGTTTGTTTGTGGGGCAGGTACAACTGTCACATTTCAGCCTACTGGGCAACATGGAGCCAGATATACAGAGAAATTATGCAGCTTCATACAGTGTGGAAAGCTACATTGGGGGTGATAAAAACAGACACAAAGGAGCAGATCGGAAGTGAAAGCAGGACTGGGGAGAAGGGACAAGGTGTTGACTGTTGTGGTCTTTGAATCTGTATGACAGGGCGGTGTGAAAGAATGGGCTTGTGAGTGGATGGTTCATGTGTTTGAAGTAAATGTGCAGGGCTACTGTATTGCATTGAATTATATCGTGTAGATGGTTTTATTTTTACCCTCTATCTCCAAGGCTTAATGCATTTTAATTTGTAAAACCAAATGGAAAAGTCAATATATACCATTTCAATGGAATCACCGCTATCAGTGGCTATGCTTGCACAGGCAAAACAAATTTGCATTGCACTTTTGTGGAGAGTTCAACTTTGGTGACATTAAACTTCTCCACCTTTGACCAATTGCAAACTCTATTGCAACCTCTGACCTTTGAGGTTACAAACGGAACCGGAAAGTTCAAAATGGACGTAGCTATCTTATAACCTGTGTTTCATTCACACCAGTGAAAGTACAACAGGGGAATAGGGGCGCTGACACAGAGGGCCCTGGCTGGGTTTTCTGTCAAAAAAGTTGGACATGGCTCAACTTTGCCCTAAACGCAGTACAACAATATTAGGAAACTCACTGTATTTGATTTTTGGCCAATAAAATACATGCAAGGACACATTCCCATTGAGCTACTTTGTAACATGAACATCATACAGCTACCGTTTATCTAACATTTGTCAAGACCAAGGATAAAATTATTTATGCAGGGATAAATCTACTTCCATTTCCTGGATTGTGTATTATTGTCTCACCCAAACTAAAGCAACTCCCCCACATCAACAGTCCCTTTGTGGGGGTTTTGATCGGTTAATTTTTTTTTCTCTCTCACTATGTGAGTACCCCAAACTCTCCCTCACCCTGCATGAACATGGGATGCTCCCAGGACCTGAACAAAATGCTCTCAAGTGTAACTCTGAAATGCATTTAATCCATCGTATCCACTGTCCATTAACACATGCCTTTGTGTTTCCATGGCTGATTTATTCAGTCATTTTGCTTCTAGCAGCAAGACAGTCATTCAATCATCTCACTCTAAAACTAATCCTCTGTCCTCCCTCCACCGCACAACATTACAGACAACTGATGTGCAGTCCAAAAAGGGGAGCTGGCAAGTTAAGGATGATGTTTTTTAGCTTTTTTTCTGCATGTGGAAAAGACAGGGAGTTCATGCGAGTAAATAATTGCATGTCTACTTACAACATGGGGGAGAATCTTTTAAGCAGTTTCAGCTGCGTGAGTGTGTGTATTTATGTGCCAGGGAGCATCTTAGGGCAGGTTTCATTGTTTTAAGCCCAATCATTTGATGCCTGGAGCTACCAGGGAGTATTACTTCACTTCCTGGGGTGTTGCGGAAGGTCAAACTTGAAAGAATTAAATTATGAACTTTGAATTATGGACAGAACACGGCAGCTAAACCAGAAAATGGGAGTCACAAAGAAAGAACATGAGCAGTTTAAATCTGCTTTGACTGCAGCAAGGCAGGTGTGTCCCAACAACTAATTATACAGATTATATGTAATGTACATCACCTGCAATTTTGGGAAATCTGTCACAGTATTACCCCAATTTCATGTATTTGCAAAAACATGAAACTGAGAAAACCACTGCATTTAGAATTAGATGTAATTTAGAAGTGTTATAAAATAAACTAATACCACTGTAATTACCTACCAAATAAATAAATAAATATACACACACACACATATATATATATATACTGTCTTTAGTGTCTTACCTTGGACAGATCTCTGAAGTTACTGGGCAGAGTGAGGTCAAATTCCTCTGAGTCATAGTTGGTGATAACCCAGGGGAACACTGGGTACTGGTTTAGGTCATTAAAGGTCCGACCTGGTTGCAGTGATAAACATACAAATAATGGTATCAAGGACTAATAACTCAAGGTCAAAATGATCTCTCAAACTTTTGTGTACATGTCCTTTATTGGCAGGTCTGCGCCACAATATAATAACTTCACACAGGTGTTGGGTGGTGTCCTCACCAGAGATGGTGTTGAGAAAGATGAGGTACTCAAAGTTGGAGATCTCGCGGCGTTGCCAGCGCTGGGTCATGTTGGACGCCTTGAATAGCTGCTTTGGTGTGGCCAGAGAGATACGTCTACAAAGAGACAGAAAAACATTTATAGCCATTCAAGTGTTTGTTGCCCTGGTGAGAATGGACAAATAATAGTGTAGAAGTGACTTTGTCTCCGTACTACTTCACCACATAACAAGAACAGCACTGAAAAAAAAAAGCCTCAGGCTTTATTAGACTTTTGAAGTACAAAAGTCAAATGAATGTATATATGAACAGTCTTGCTAATTAAGAAGACAAATATGCAATAAATTGGGTTGAATACACATATTTGCGTGCGCGCACACACATACATAACCCAGAACTTGATGTATGCGGTAGGACAAAAACAAATGACCCCCAATGCAATTAAAACAAAGGAAAATTATGGAATTAATCACTGTCAGGGTGTGTGATTATAGTCATTAGGCCTCTCAAAGGTGAAAACACGACTTTACAAACACAAGTGTACTACAAGACACACTATTACTTATTTTCTGTATTGTTACCAAGCAATAAAAAATCCATTACATACTTTCAATGCAGGATTCTGCATTTTCTTTTTATCTCCCATAGATCAATTAAATGTAAACATTTAGAGAGGAGAAAAGACAGAAGGTGTTTGATATTGGCAAAATGTTTCAAAAGCAGCAGGATAATATCAAATTATGATCAACAATATTAAATGGATAATGAAGTCTGGTTGTGCAATTATTGTTGTAGCACTCTGGGCATTAAACGTTTTGTGCTGCGCTGGCTGTATTAGCTGGTGTGTGCACAATGAGCTGCCCTGTACAGCTGTCCTCAGGTCAAAGAGGCAAGGTGTCCCTGGCCTGCAAACTAACTTGATTAATGAACCCAACAGAAACACACACATTCTCTCACCCTAACTCTCGTAGCGTGGTATATACATACGCTGTCCTACATCCACACGGGCTCATTACTGGATGCACTTTCTTACTCAGACTTATTACATAGCTTTCAGTGTTCACTGCTGCTACACGGAACATTTGGTTTCCTAATATTGAGAAAATATTTCCCATAGATTCTAAATCTCCTCCCCAAAATATTCACATATCCCAGCAGAAATCAACTGTCATAGTTCAGATTAATGAAGACAAAAATGTCACAATATATTGGTATGAAACTTAAAACAAATCCCTAATGTGTATGGAAAATTTGTACTTTACTGTGCCTTTGGATTGTACTCTTCAGTCTTGCCAATTTTTTGCTTAAACTGTATTTGAACTCCCAAAAAAGGTTTGCAAAAGTTTGAAATTTTACTTACAAAAACCTGCAGTTACCATGTACACCTGCATGCCACCTTTTACCAAAAGCACTGGAGAAAAAGTTTACTCTTCATGAGGTTTCTTTTTTGGGGGGAAAGTTTTATTATCCAAATAAAAGGGTCTAAGGATAGAGGGTGTCATATGCTGTATATATTGTCAAGTCCTTTGAGGCACATTTGTGAATTTGGGTTATCTAAATAAAATTGACTTGACAACACCTTTGCCACCACATAATATATGTACTAAAACCTTTAGCTGGTTGTATCACACGATTAAAATATGCCATAAAAAAGGTACAGTATGACTTCCTCCTTTCATGTCTTTTGATTTCCACAGGACGTTATATTGGGAACACACATGCCAGCAGCTGGTTTGGGCTTGGCTTCAGCACTGTCCGGACACACAGCAGACATGATGCGAGGGAAGGCGGGGGAGGGGGTGTGCCCTGCGGGTTTACAAGCAACTATTTACTTCACACCGATGGAAATAAATAAATGAACTGGACTACATTTGTGTGAAGTCAATTATGCTTGCAAGGTGAAGAGAGTGAGGGAGGGATGCACAAATCAGTGACCACACCCCTGTGTGCATGTGAGCGCAAAAAAAGGGAGGGAGGTCTTATGTGTGTGTAAGTGTGAATGTTCTCTAATCCCATTTCACTCCCTCTAACCACCACTGTCTTTCTAGAACTTTAATATTATGATATGATATGATGATATGAACTTTAATATTATTATAATAAGTGCTATGAGATAACTTTGTTATGATATAGCGCTATATAAATAAAATTGAATTGAATTGAATCTGTTGGGTTCAGTTTGGTCACCACCGGAGAAAGTTTAGAAATGTTTAAGAATGTCAATGCCACAAAATAATTGTGTTTTCCCGTATTTAGCAAAGTCTCACCTGGTCTGTGGAAGACCAAAGTTCGTGCCCACCCCAACACGTGGAAGACCGTGGACCACCTTCTTGACTGTGGCTGCATCTGGGAAGTTCAACATGACTGCAGCTGCAGAGAGGCACAGGAAAAACATCTAGTTATATTTTCATGGCATAAAATCACCACACAGCCACTTAACTCTTGATCAGCATGTCTCCACTATCATTCCATAGAAAACACACCAACATTTATGTATATCCATCATGGCTACAATAAAAAGGTGGAAGTATTACGTATAGGTAACTTAGGTGCTGTCTTACTTCTGTTGGCCATGAAGATCTCGAGAGCAGTATTCTGCAGTAGGTAGCGTCTGGAAAAGATGGCGCGGATCTCTGTGAATAGCCATTTTCCATGAAGACCTTCAGTATAGGCTAAAATCTGGAGGACAGGACCGGAGAAAGGCCAAAGACACCAAAGGAAAAGAAGGGAAGGGAAGGGCAGACAGAAGGCTAGGTTAGTTCATTTTTCACACAGTGTTGGCATGACAGCCTGAGCAGCACGATTAATGTCTTATATTGATCAACCTCAATGAAAAACAGATTCCTTCAGCAAGAGAATGAGCGCTATTCAGCTTGAAGGAGTGATGGAAACGTTCAGTTCACTAAAGGATAATCCATACTACACCATACAGGTGACTAGGAATTTCTGACAATTACAACATATATAATAAACAAATAAATAAAAAATATTGTTTTATTATATTATACTGGTTTGATGCCACGAGGATAAGGTTAAGAGGCTATTTTATGCTAAATATCTGATTAGACCATTTTATGTATTTCCATGGAGGTAACTGACACAGGGGTCAAACAATACTATATTAGCTAGCGCCAGATTTAAAATTGCTTCTATGAGATGAGTTTAATCTGCTCCCATGGAGACTGAGGTAGCCTGACAGACCCAGATGCTTGGCCCTGCCCCTGTGATTCATACTCCTACTAATCCAGCATTTAGATTTGCTACTAACATACTTGGAGAACAGCTTTGTTACCCAGGCTTTTGTTTCAACCTCTGCTTTTGGTTTCAAAAGTGTCTGACTGGAGGCGTTACTGGGATATGGTAGAAAAGTAAAAAGGACACTTTAGGTTGTCACGGCATGGTTCAGAGGCTGTGTTATTAATCAAAAATATTCAAATTTGAGCAAGCAAGCTAGGCCTAGTGTTAAGTTAAAAGAGCTCATTAAAGTCAGGGGACAGCAGAGGGGACCAGCTGAGACCTTTGCAAACCAGATGAGGACTGCCTCTCCCTCACCGTCTATGAGGAATAAGACCTGCCTGTATCACAGACTCACTTCAAAGTCTCTGGAGTTCAATTAAATGTGGATTAGTGGCTTGGAGAATCTGGTTGGGGCAGCATCCGCCAGATCTTCCTTAACAGGGGTTCAAGATGACTATACCAGTCACCGTCAGCCTGTAGCCGACCCCATCCCAAAGATGGTGCAGCCCTCAGAATAAACAGCAACATTTTCATCATCAAGGCAAACTCATGTGTTTGCAATACATGAAAGATGCAGCGTTTACATTATATTTAATTTACACTGTAGGTGTAAATAGCACAATGCATGCATCTCATGTCTGTACAGCAAATATAAAGCTACAGCCAGCTAACTTAGCACAAAGACTGGGCTGTTTTTGCTCTCTCTGCTAAGGTAAGTCAAGTCATTCTTAGCATACAGACATGAGAGAGGAATCAATCTCATCATCCAACTCTCACCAAGCTGTTTGGAATAATTGTATTTGCTCTAGGAGTGTTAAAAAATAACATGTCCCACACATTAAGACAAATATCTACAGGACTACCAAGGCAAAATAAAGGAAGAATTAATTCAAGTGGAGAGGTGGTAAGTTGAAAGCGAAGAAAATTTGCCAATTCCTTAAGAAATTGAGGTTTAGATGTCTGCAATTAAATATTCCACATATTGGAAGACTGAATTTTTAACTGTATAAAAGTCTACATAAACAGACTGGCTAGGGACATAAAGCAGAGCTTGTCAGGGCTGATGTGATAAAGTTGCAGTCTCCGATTCCACAGATAGATATGACAGTAGCGCAGGAAGCCAGATATCATATTTTTCCCTGCACCAATTAATCTTCTGAAAACGCTGTAAATAGCACTATGTTCCCAAGATCATTGTCCCTATCGGCAGCGCCCTTTCCCTTGCAGATGAAAAAGCTGAGCGGGTGACAAGCAGTGTGACAAACTATACGTGCTGTAATGCTCTAGCTGCTCTGACCACGCCTGGACAAATTATAACGGTGTGGAGGTGATTGTCCGAGCTGGAATTATGGCTGCAGCAGCTTTCTCTGTGATAAATAGTAATGGTGGAACTGAATCAGTCAGGCTCAAAGAGATGACAATGCTACCGAGAAAAAAAAACGCCAAAACCAGACTGCGCGAGGTGTCTTGCAGCGCATTTACATTTTCCATCTGAACAAAAGAGGGTTGTTCAATTTGAAAATGATAAAGAATAAAAATGAAATGATTAAGCATCGACAAGAGGGCAGAAGATTCCATACAGCATACAGGAAATATAAAACAGATCAGAAGCTTATATGTCAGCATTATTGGTTGAGTATGAAGAACAGTTTTATTGATGTTTCATTTCACATGGAACATTATCCACAGATTCAGGTCTGGTGCATCCCGAGATCAATTTCAAAGCGTCACGCGGGAGGACACAGCCAAACAGAAAACAAAGGAACCAATCTTGATTGCAGTGCTCTCTCTCCCCGTCTCTTCCTCCTCCTCTTTCAACCTGTTTGTGCGCTGGGCTGCTGCTCATTTCTGAAGCACTGTCGTTTGTCTTTGTCAGATGCCCAAAAGACTGCGGAATGAAGAGGGACACATGAAGAGGGGCCGGGTGACTGTGGCTACGGTGTGTAACCACACACACACACACACACACACACGTCACCGCTGAATCTCGCAGACAGTCCTTTCCAGCGAACCCTCTCCATCACCCTTTCCTTCACAAATCCATTCTCCTTTACCAGCACTGGATCTTTAGAAACATGGGTAAAGTCAGGTGGAGGAACACAGTGACACAGATAAAATTTAATTGAAACTGCACTGAATTAGTGGAGAGTTAAAGAAGCAACAGACCAACTATCAGCAGCATGGTTCAAGATAGATGAGGCTCTCAGCTGCCTTTGCTGTCGCCAGGCTGAGCGTGTGTGTTTTTGGGCTGATAAGACCCTCGAGTTGAAGAGGACGGAAGCCACTGCCAATTTCTAAAAGTAAATCCTTATTTGTCATAAAATATGACAAAGAAAGTCTGGTCTTAACATCAATAGTGTTTTTGTAAAAGGATGCTTCAAATTGCTCAAAAACAGCGCTTGATAAGTGGCATATGCATATTTGCTCGTTCAGTTTAATGTGCTGTGCATCCTTGACGGAAAAGGAGGTGATTGAAGTTCAATTTGTTGCCTGTTATTAAGTATTTCTGCATGACTGCCTCAGTTAAAGGATAATGGATGAGAGATTTATTATTACCTTTTGGTCAAATGAAGTGGTGTGGGAGATAAGGTGATGAAATTAATGAGCGGGAGGAAGAGAGGTGATCCATCAACATCAAAATGGAGACGAGGGACAAGCGGTATTGGGAGAACTTGATAGAATTCATATTAAAAAATAAACCTGTGGACTTGCATGTAGAGTTGCTTATTACTTTCATTTCCCAAAAGCTGTCTACCTCCCACCGCTCGACACCCACTACGCCACACTTCTTTCCCCACGCCACAAAATGACTTTTACATGCAAACGAGAGAAACTAAACTTCCCCTTTTCTTATTCATAAGTCACAAATTCAAAGTAAACCACCGCACATAGGTACATCAGAGCCATGCTGTTTGTGACTCTCTCACTTGACTGACTGCAGAATCTAGCCATTTACAATCACCGGAGTTTCAGTGGACCAAGACGCTGACGGCGCTTTTACTGCAGCAGCAAATGAGAAAGAAAGCACAGACAAACACAAGCTGACACTTAGGGGCTTTTTGACACTCATCTGGTGCATCCACAAAAATACTGTTGTTCACAACTCTTAGAATCCTATTCTCACTGTTCCTTACTCAAACTCTTGTTTACCCCCCCCCCTCGCCTTAACCCCCACCTTCCTCTGTTCCACACTGGTAAATGAGGCCTTGTCACCCCCCATCAGTAAATGAGTTCATCGGACTAACGAGCAAGCAAAGGGCCCCAATACACTAACAAGGGTCTGTTGGCTGCCTGTGCCTCTGGACCAATCAGGACCCTCATCACCGTTGACACAAAGCCTCCCCGAGCCCTCTGGAGCCAATTAAGACAGATTTTGCTTTTGAGATTGAGTGATAGCCAGAAAAAAGATAGGGGGGAACAGGAAGGACTGAAACTACTGTACTGGAAAGAAACAGAGAGGCGTTGACACATTTCCATTGAAAAGATTTCTTGAAAGAGGTCTGTTCTTAATCAATACCTATTACAGGTAGGTGGTAAGGTGTATGGTTGTTAGGAATTGTTTGGTGGCTCTGCTACGGGTAAAATATGCAAGTCATTCAAGGGGAAAACAAAGCTCCTTCACCTTAAGAACCTGGAATCATATGACTTTAAGACAGTGCAGCCACATGACTCTGCTTTCACACTCCAGCAATTATCCTGTAGCCTTTGTGCCTCAGCAAGAGTATGATTTAACCAACTGGCCATGACACCATCTCTGTCTAGCCACATGCTCCGTGATTGTTGAACAATATGGGTAGTGTAGCTGGGCAAGCAGTGAAACAACATATAAAAGGTTTAAAAGTCATATGCCTGATTGTAGACCAAACCAGTTTACATAGCCCAAAGGAACTTTTGAAAGATTAGTTCAACATTTGGGGGAAAACCCATACGTGCTTTCTTTCTCACATATAGATGAGAAGATTGATACCACTCTCATATCTCTTCCTGGAATTTCTGGCAAACTACCTATTTAACAGGTACAAATTTCTTAATAAGCATC
The DNA here is from genome assembly GCA_036023855.1 of Gadopsis marmoratus. Classification (NCBI taxonomy): domain Eukaryota; kingdom Metazoa; phylum Chordata; class Actinopteri; order Centrarchiformes; family Percichthyidae; genus Gadopsis; species Gadopsis marmoratus. The sequence goes on from JAVQJF010090812.1 coordinate 72,776, forward strand.
CAACATATATTATCCATTGTACCTCAAGTTTATTCATAAGAAAGAACAGACAATGCTGATAGAATGTTGGATACATTGTCAACAGGCTTCAATATAAGTTGTCCAGACCATTTGTTGTGTCCACCAATGATTGATGGGCACAATTGTTCTACCATCATGTAACAAATTCAACATGTAATCACTGGTCACACATAAAGATCCATTTGCCTTGAGGGAAGTAAAACAAACGTTCAATGTCAAAATAAATAAACACAACTAAGAAGCTGCGCTGGAGTGTGAGAGAATTAAAGCAAAATAAACAAGCCAAGCTTGCAGCAAGTGTAAGGATATGAAGCCCAAAGGCTCAAAGCATTGAGTCCCGAACGTCATTCAATAAGAGTCTGCAATCCCTGAATATAGTCCCATTTGAAAGGATGTTTGGGCCCATTTAGTCTGAGTTTAGCCTAATAAGGATTAAGCCCCTTTTTGGCCCTTTTCTGTTTGCCAACAGGTTAGCCTTTTTTCCTTTCCTTTCCTTTCCTACTTAGCCTTTTTGAAGTGGGAACAAAAAAAAGGTCTTGTGTGGATTTATGGAAATGATGCGATGGTCTCTGGGTTAATTGGTAGAGAAGTGAAGACTTCAGTACATTAACTCATTAAACATTCAGCCTTTGGGCATAAGCTATGAAGATGAAAGCCTCAGAAGGGCCCTGAAACATAATAAGATACTAAAGCGGCAATGCTAAACACTAATGGTGGCAGTAGGGATATACATAAACATAAAACTGATGCATCAAAGCCTCAGTAAATATGAAAGTTTCTGATTTTTTAGCCTTTTCAAATCTAAAGTGTAATACATTTTGGCAAATTATACAGAGACAGAATTCACGTATGCCAAAGTACATAAAATGACCCCAATCATGTGTATGTGTA
>JAVQJF010090813.1:0-15089 GCA_036023855.1 Gadopsis marmoratus
GTGTCAGGTAGAACCAGGAAACGGAAACAAACCAACCCCCCCCCCCCCCCAACCGGCGGAGAACCAGAAGTGGCTCCTTTCTAACGTGTCATTCGCGGCTGCGTCTCACGCTTGATTTAAAAAAAAAAAACAGAGGGGGGCAGCGTGTTTTTAGGAAACAGACGAGGGGCATGTCCGGGCTACACGCGCTCCAGTTGGTCGGGCAGAAGGAAAGTTTGCGACGGACGTGTTTGTGTTTGTGTGTTTCCAAAGTTTCCCACCGTGAAGCTGTGACATGTCGTGAGCTGGCACGGCTTGTTGTTGTTGTTGTTGTTGTTGTTTGGGTCTGCAGGAAGTGGTCCACGGATCCGAGCAGGTCACAGCTGCTGGTGCGATGCCGTGGGCAGGAGCCCACCAGCTCTGTGTCCGCGTCCCGTCCTAATGCTGCTTTCCCGTTTATCGTCGTACAGAAATCACACTGGGCCACATGAAGGGCACCATCCCATAGGCTGCAGAGATGCGTGGCCCCCACCACTTGTCTCCTGCTGTCAGCACAGCTACCTCTTCTTGGCTGAGAGACATACGGTTTATTTTAATTACGCACAGCTAATTGGCAATTTGGGATAGTGTTTGTGGTTACCTTTTTTTATTTTTTCTTTAAACTGCGAGAACGTGGCTCTGCAGCACACAGGGATGAAGATTTCACGCGCGCCCTTTTGAGTGTTGGGCTTCACATGTGGAGATGCTGCCTGAGTGCTGGCATCTGTTGTTGCTTTAACAACATGGAAGTTGGGTTCAGTTTAAGATAAAACCTTGTCCTAGGTGGGGGACTCGTGTTGGACACCGACTGAAACAGCAGCTATAAATTAAACGCAAGCTTTTGGCGGGTGCTCTGCTGCTTGCACCAGGAGTGAAAAAAGCACGTTTTTTTGGTTTTTATTTTGTGACAGGCGGTCACAGAAAGGCACGCCACGATAACCCTTCTGATGCTGCCGGTCAAAGGTTTACTGCTTTGCCCGAACCCCGTCAGACCTGCTGCTCCCAGACGCAGCTCTTGGTGCAGTGGGCAGGGCAGTGATTTAGTCTTGTTTGGTGAACCCACCTTAGATGTTTGGCGCAGTGTGTTGTTCTTCGTGTTACTTTTTTTTCTTTTCTTTTACCAAGACCATCACGGATGCTTTTGACTGTGATGCAGCTTCTGGGGTCCGTGTCTTGTTCGCTGTCGAAGTACATCGGCTCCTCCGCTAAAGTATTCTCTGTGTAGTGTTAGAAATGTACAGTCTGCTTTTCAAGAGGAAGTTGGATGAAAGTCAGTCATAAAATTGAAAACAAACCATTTTTAAAAAAAATAAATACTGAAACTGGTTTCTGCTTGGTGGTTTAAAAAATAATAAAATGCAGCATGTTCCCAATGTGCTGTCTACCCTTTTTAACTTTGAGGCTGACTTAAAAGCCTTTGGACAACCCCAAAAGCATCGCGTATTAGTTTTTGTTATTTGGGACGCCATGCAAACCCAGCTTTGTCACCACAGGGAGCTACTGAGCACGCTGCGCCGTCAGCCCCATGAAGCCCCAGTCAAGAGGAATACGTGTGGTTAGCTGTTTTATTTGGTGTTTTGAAAATTTGAGCAGGACAGAAAGTCCTTACACACCCTTCTTACAGGAGCAACAGCTTTTGTGCACGCCGAGGACTCAAACCTATCGGGCAAAGTTAACTGGTGTAAGGGGAACACACAACGAAGGACTTCAACGTGGCTACGGCTGCAGAGTATCGAGATCTAAAGTAATCATCAGAGCAGTTTGCTCGGCCAATTCTTTGCTCCGATGGAAGCCTGCTATTCCCCAGCCAGGCACCTCGGCTGCTGCAGGAAAACTCCTGAGTGTCATCCTGCTGCTGGTCACACCCTGCCGCTGCTCGCTGTCTGTGCCAGCATCTACTCCTATACGCTGTACCTAGCTGTGTGTGTGTGTGTAACTTTCTGTTTGTTTCTGCTGTGGTTTGGCTTCCTTTTTCACTCTGTCACAGTCTTGTCTCTCCCACTCTCTCTTTTCTTTCTCTCATGATCTTCCTCCCATATTCAGTTTGTCCAACTACATATTTGGCTTTGAGTCGTATATCAATCACATTTTCGGCAGTATGTTTAGCATACATCATTCATAGCATTAAGTTTAAAGTATTCCTTTCTCTCTCTTTTTTGTTTTGGTTTAGTACAGCCGAAATATTGTAGAAATCTTGAGCTCTCAAAGAATTGCGTTTTGTGCGCGTCTAATTGTGTAATAACACTGAACCAAAGTTTTATTTCTGCCCGTTTTCAAAAGGCTGCCACAGAGGGTATGAATTTAAACACCATCCCAGCAACAAACGGTAACGCTGATATGCAGAAGTCGGTGAGATAAAGAATAAACAAAGTGGCTTGTGAGGCAGATACAGCGAGAATGAGCAGGTGAATGTGTTCATCGAAAAGCCTTCCTGTACACAAACGACAAATAACAGATTCACCTGAAATACGATCGTAATGAACTTCAACCTGGTTTTCCTACAACCTGCAATCACACGCTGTCTGTCTCCGACTGGACGTCTCTCCGTTACATTTCTCCCGAAAACACACCGCCGCTTCCTTCTGTGACCTCTCAAAGCTTTTCCTGCGGCTGCTGCTGTTTGCCAAGTCAAACGGGGCAGTTCCCGTGATAAGTGCCACCCTGCGTCAATAATGCATTATAACACATCCGTGCTCATTTTGGCTCGAGAAACAACCTGAATAAAAAAAAAAAAAAGGAAGGAAGAAAGCCATGACCTTGTTCCACGACACAAAATTCAAACCAATGAACCACTTATTCCACTTTGGAAGGATCCCGGTAACTTTAGTGCTTTGTTGACAATATCATGACTCTCACAGCCTGGATCTCTTTGTGCTTTATTTTCCTCCAAATTAGATTTTGGTGCGGAGCACTTCAAACTCTTCAGTCTACGGCTCAGACGTCGATGTTTATAAGTTTCCTTCAGTTTTTTTTTATTTATTTATGTTAACTTCCCGTTCCCTCCTCCGCCCCCTGTATCCTGTTATCTATAAATATTGCAGATGTTCGCTTTGATCCGGCCTTCACTTTGTGACGAGAGCTGCTGTCGCGTCGGCAGGCGGCTGTCGCCTCACCTTTTAACGCTGCCGTCTATACGTTGCAAACTCTGCCCTGGAGTCTTGGTGTTTACGTCTGTCTCAGTGTGTGTGTGCCTCTCCGTCGGGGCCCCCGGCACCTTAGAGAGCACTTGGAGGTGAGAGGACAGCAGCTTTGTTTGAACCTGCTCCCCCCCCCCCACACCCCCCTCAGGGCCCTGTAGCAGCAACTGCTCTTCTGGGCCGCCGTGTTTGCCGGCTGGCTCCCACCAGCCTACTGCTTAGCAACAGCCAATCCGCCAAGTGGGGCTACTTGTCGGCCAATTGCGTCGGAGAGACAGGCTAGTGCTCAGAATTCGAGTTGGCCGCATGGGTCTGGCTATAGTTAGGTAACGGAGGAGGAGTTTTTTTTCTTTTTCTTTTTTTTTTTTTAGGAGGGGAGAGTTCATTTCCTTGTTTTTTCTTTTTTCTCATCTTACTTTGTTTCAGTAGTCTTCTCTCTGTAACCAGGGAGATGTTGTGGGTTTTATTAATAGCGACGGTCCCCAAAATAACAGGTCAAGATGACAATGATTGAACTCCCTCTGGGAAGTTTCTAATTGAGTACTTTAAACTCAGTCCGTGCACAGCAGTTGTTTTACGTGGAGGGGGTCTCAGTGTATAACTCAAAGTGCTAAACTCAGTGCCACTTCAAACAATCTTATTTAATCTCATCTGATCTATTTTATCCTCACTGTATTTTCTTTATGTAGCCCTTTTTTTTCCATGTCCTGTGCCATTTTATGTGTTATTGCTTTCTGTAATGTAAACTTACTGTTTTGTTTGCAGAAGTTGCTGATGTTGGGATGTAATGACCTCTAGTGTCTTTGTCGCTGACTTCCTGACTTTCTAAGCACTTGATGGACACGGTCTGGGTTTTAGGAGTGCTTATGGCTCGTTTGACAAGATGCTTGTGGATTGTTTCAAGTGTAGTGACAGAAATAGTAACCGTGAATGCTTACCAATGCTAGTCTTGAATATGATTACCAAGAGGAGTGAATTTATTAGGTCAGTGGCTATTTTGGTAAGTCGGCAGGACCCATCCTGCAGCACTGCAGTATGGGTGGGGCAGAGGCAAAAAGGTGGGATTCTCCGAGAGAGGGAGGAAGAGAGAGCGCGGAGGATGAAAACACGGCGTTAGCTGGTCGTTAGTAGGACCATGCTGTCTTGTTTTCACTCTCGATGGCTCCTCACTGCTTAGCAACAACGAATCAGATCCTTTGATCAGAGCTGCAGCCCAGCCAATCAGCCGTCAGGAGCGTGGCGCCATAGAGTTTGGATTTTACCACGTGTGAGATGATACTGGTTGGAGAGGGGAGTGCAGTTATGCAGGAGAGGGTGATGGCTATGGTGTGTGTATGTGTGTGTTTTATGAGAGCACTAGAAGTAGTTGTTTTTTTTTACCAACCACACCCTTTGCTCTCTGCTGCGGCGGTCTGCTGCAGTGACCACGATGGATGTGAGGTTGATTTATTTATTTATTTTAAAGCAGACTGCACATCGCAGGTCTGTCACTCAAGTCCTCATTAATCAGGCTTCAACGGATGCTGCGACAAAGACATTAACAACAAAAGATCACCTGTTATTTTAACGGGTTTAGCGGATAGTTAAATAAACATTGAAGTCACCTTAAGCTGCGTCTAAGTGCTGGTGTTATGTCACATGTGATTTTTTTAATGGGAGGTAAAGGTGGAGGTTGTTTTCTTTAACTTTAGACATTTAATCTAGTCATTGGAAGTGATGATTTATTTTGGCCATTGTATTGCACATGGGAGTGTATTCTTCATGTTTGCCAAAGAAAATGATTTCATGTTGTTATGCTAAAGGCCTGCACGTCCTTAAGCCTTAAAATATCCTGCATTGAATTATGGGATTACCTCAATTAAAAGATTTACAGAGCTCTGAAAGATTTGAAAACTTGCTATGTTTGGAATTAGCCTTCAGGACTGAAAGTATCTGATTCTCACTGTCAGCATTTTGCGCGTAGTGTTATTGTCTTACGTATACGTGATAAAACTGGAATTCAGTCTACTTCTTATTCTGAATAAATGATTGTAACCTTCCCCTCCTGTGGCATTACCTATCACAATGTGCACAGTTTAAAGGAATGCACTATACTCTAGAGCAGCTGGTGGTGCTGGGTGCGGCCGGCTCAGAGCTGCATCCATAACTTTCTTACCACGTGCTCCCCATGCTCTCGTATTTTTGTTCTGCCTCTCGGTGGTTGCACGGCAGGCTGGGTGGCAGCTGCGCGGCAGCAGAACTCCACACTCCAGCGTGCATTCAGCCTGCTCGTCTGTTGCATGGTTACAGGCAGTTCTCCTCCGCCATTGGCTCAGAGTCCACAGAGCTGTCCGCGCATTGGCTAAGGGAGGAGAGAAACACTGCTTCCATTGGCTGCTGCGGAGTAGCAGGCTGTTGCGATTGGTCTGAGTCGGCGGCTCCTGCTCCTTGGAGACTCGGCCTGTGTAAACATCCTGGTTGTTTCTTTCAATGGAGTGTTTACCAGCAGCTCGGCTCTGCCGGTGTGTGCAGGCTGAGGCTGAGTGTCTCTGAGGAGCAGGGAGACTGGTGAGAGTGCAGCTAATTGGCTCCCTGCTCCGCCATACGCTTTGTGAGTGAAGAAGCCCTCTGCACTATTATGACACTTTGACAGCATTACAGGCGAGGACGCTAACAACCCCTCCGTCAGTTGGCAGCCTCAGTAACTCTCACTCTTTCTACTTCTACATTCGCCATTCCGACGTCTTCCTCGGTGTCTCCGCCACCAGCATGTGCCACAGTCGGCGGCGGCAGCAGCCCCACAGGCTACATGTTATCCCTGTGGTGACGAGCAGAGCAGCGGCGTCTCTGGGCTCAGACGTGGAAAATAAATTGCCCTGAGTTCTAAATGATACAGCACTGCTGTTTGTTTTTGTTGGAGTTATTTTTACTGTTTGGTTCATTACTATTTTCGTAGCCTTCTCCTCCACTGCTTGTTCTCACCGTTACCATCACGATGCTTAAGTTGTGGAGTTAAGTGCCCCCCTCCTCTCCTCCTCATCCTTTTATCTGTTGTACAAAGAGTCCACAGAAGCCTTTGATCTCCCTCTCAGAATGAAATTCTTCTGTCTTGCTCACCCTCTATCTAGCTCTGAAGTCGAACCCGATGCTTTCGGTGACTTCGTCCTCACTTCTACATTCACAGCATGACTTGGAGGGGGCGGGGCTGGCTGAGAGAAGGCCGCCAAAAGCATCCACCCTCTCAGAGAGCCGACTGCTTAGCAACAACCAATCAGCCTAATATTTTTGGCAGGGTGTCGCAGCCAATCGAGAGGGTGAGAGCGGGCTATAGCGCTGTGCTTTTATTGGTGGATGAGTGGGAAAACAATGTTGTTCTTAGTACTCTACACTTCAGTGCTAGTGACGAGGCTGATAATGCTAAGCGCAGATTTGGGGAGATAATCTTGCCTTTGATAGGGCTGAAAGACACATGGCTCATTACTGTTAAGTGATCCTATTTGCATTTTTATGCAATCTTCCAGCTTCAGTTGAGCTGAAATAAGTAGTTGGTCCAGAGCAGCAGTTACTACAGTGAAACATAAGAGAAACCTTCCTAAACCCTCTGAAACAATCCATGTCTCAGTTATCCTAAGGCTTAAGTGACTGAAGTGTTCAATAAGTGAAATCAATAAGGGATTATAGCTGGCCAATAGCAATTCACCTGCTCAGTCTAAGGATGGATTGTGCAGGTGAGGTGGTGTCAATATTAAATACACTCTGCTTAGTTGACAGCTGTCACCGTGCACGTGAATATAGATGATGGATGGTGACAAGACTGTGTTCTTCTTGATTTCCACATTTTTTTTCAGTCTGAGCTGGGAAAGGGAACAAGTGTAACTCTCTCTCTCTCTTCTCTTCCCTCCCCAACTGCTGTCTAGTTGCCCCTCAAGGGAGGCAGTTAAAACCCCATATGCCCCAGTGGCCAACGGAGGGAGGCTGCTTGGGTCCCAGCTGTGTGGATGTGAAGCAGTGAATTCTCCGTGACCACATGTGTGCTCAGCCGACCCTCGCTGGTTAAATAAAGCTAAAAGCCCCGTTGACAGCATCTCCTCCAGACAGATACAAATCAATAATCAGGAGGTGGCCCCTGCAAGAGCTCAGGACATGATTGACAAGCAATGCGGCAGAACCTTTAGGAGTTAGGCAAAAGGGTGGGGCTGGATCTCTCGATTAATTCAAGTCAGTCAGACAGTTTTTTTTGTGGTTATATTTTTATTTTTTTTGCCTGGAGTTACCAGACGAAAGAGAGAAGAACTGTTGAATCTTGCTGTGTTGGCACATAAAGAGGAATAAAAGTCATTTGGAGAATTTGTATGTTACTACTAATGGAGGGAAAAAACCCTCACCAAGTGAAATTTTTGGCAATTAATGGGGAAGAAAAAACTATACCGCCAGAATAATTTAAAAAATATTTTCTCAGAGGTAAAGCGCACCGACCGGTGCTGCGAGAAATCCGTATCCCATACATCATCTAAGGGAAACACTTTCACCCTGTGCATGTTATTCCCCCCCTGCATTTTATTTTTAGCTGCTCACTGTGTCTCTGCCAACAATGGCTCTGAATGAAAACGTGGAAAATACATCCTCTACATTTTGCAATAACAGTGTTCAGTATTTAAACATATTTTGTGTCTTTCTTTAAGTATATCATGGGAGGGGGGGTAATAATTTTTGCCAGTGATGGCCAAACTCCCATCTCCTAAGAGATGGGGTTCCATCCATGCTCTGCTTAAACTCACAAAGACCTGTGAGAGTGAAATTATACGAGTCTCTGAAGGGTTTGGTTGTTTTCCTAACAGCACTGATATGGTGTTTCTCTGAGCTGTCATCGTGGGCAGTGAAGCCAATATTTGTGAACACCAATTTTCTGCCAATGTTGGCGCCAGAAGAAAGCCAAGACTAATCAGAAATGTCACTGAACATCGACTCGGAATAAAAGACTGTCTTTGTCGACACATTAAACATTTATTTGAGGTTTTACATGTAGATGAGCCTAATTTTATGGAAGTAGTAACAGTTTTCAGCTTGAGAAAAGGAACCATGTCAAATCCCCCTGTGTACTCTTAACAGTCGCTGTTACCATCTGTTTCAGAGCATCATCAGTGTGCTCTTCCCGTACCTGAAGTGTCTTTTCTGACAAAATGGGGATAACAATGAAGTCCACTGTTCATAAAATGAGGACATAAGAAAAGCGAATTATTTTCAGTAGTTGTAGCAAGGAATTCAACCTGGTCTGCCTGCCGGCTTTGGCTTTTTATTTGCTTTTGAGACTCATCTTATATTCAGTCCCACCTGGTTTAAGTGTGCTTGCCCTGTGGGGACTACATCAGTTGTTAGATCAAAAAAAATAAAAAAAAGCTTTATGAGGAAATAGTGTAATGTGATTGAGTGTAGTTTATTAATCCAGTTAATCTCTCCAGTTATTCCACTCACTCTCCTCCAGTGCTTTACAGTGCTTGCTGCCCGTGTCTCCTCATCCAGCATTTCAGTCCAGCATAAACGATGATGGATTCCTGTATTGGTTCACCAACAACCAAGATTTCATGCTCTCACATATTCATACTGTATTTTTGATGGCAATAAGTCGCTATGTGTGGTGCGATCCCATCTTTAATCAGGATGGGGCTTGTCATGGCACAGGTGTGCTGTTGGCTGCAGTTGAAGGTCACCCTGATTGCTAAACAAGGGTGGGGACTAGAGAGGGAACATCTGCACCACCACTTAACAATTCTTTGCCCTTTTGTGTCTTGTCTGGGATGGCATTAAATTTAAATCCCCCACTGGGAAGATAGGACAACATGCTTTTTTCTTCTTCTTCTTCTGAAGTAAAAAAACAAAACACCTCTTGCAGAGACTGCTGCTGAAGTGCAAGGCAGTCCTGTCTACGTTGATGCCCAGGAGTGTAGCCTTGCTAGTATGTAAAGCTGCAATACATTTCCACAAATCCTCACTGGAGAGAGTGTTGAAGTCTTTGCCTTCTCTCCACAGGTCTCTTGTGATCATCAGTACCCTGGATGGGCGGATCTCGGCTCTGGATCCTCACAACCAGGGCCGGAAGCAGTGGGACCTGGATGTCGGCTCAGGGTGCCTGGTGTCCTCCAGCCTCAGCAAACCTGAGGTAGACGACACCTGTGTTTCCTTGGTATTTTCATTCGAAATATTGAGCAGGAGCACATATTGAACAATGTTAATGCAACACAGATCTAGCTTAATTGGCCGTTTTAATCTGCCATAACGACTAAAGATGCCAGTCCGTGCAGAAAAATGTAAATAATCCAGATTGGTAGAAGAATCCCTCTTTCAGATTTATTCAAATGACCCATAAATGGAGTCAACCGTAGCCACTGAAACAGATTAAACAGACATTGTTCAGCTGATTAAGATCTCCCAATAGAGGAAAAAGTCAATTTCCACAGTCTTGACTTGTCGGTGGGAGGTTAAGGATGCAGTCTCCTCTGTGACTTTGCGTCAAAACAAACACGGTCCCTCCTGGGTTTTTTTTTTCTTATGGAGACAGCGAGACCAATACTTGAACTCCGATACTTGAATACTTGAACCAAGGGTTGCTGTTGCTTACATTCATTTCATGTATAAACAATAAACACCAGACATACTGTACACCCCCACATGAATCTCAGAGTAGCTGTATCGCCTGGAGGATTAGCCTCTTTGTTGACTGTAGTGGTTTACACATGCAAGCATAGCAAGATCCGCGTCTGTACATGTATACAGAAGCTTAAACCGCCCACACTCGCATGCTGAAAGTGAAACGTAGCCCAAAGCGCAGCTCTCCGAGATGCATGCTAGAGACGTGCTCCCGTGGTCTACTTTGATGTGGACTCGCTCTGTGTCTGTGAGAGTTTTGCCTCGGGGAAAAAGCCTCTGATACTAACAAGGGTCTGGGTGGCTGCTGAGATCAGTTTAATGTTAGTCTGCTGGTGCTGGTGAGGCCCGTTTGAGTCTAATGAACTCTCTGAACGCTCTGCCATACAAATACATTCCTGCTTTATTAGTCTGGTATAACAATAAAAAGGCAATCTAGAACTAGTTCATGAAGTTTAATACATTTTGACAGGTGGGGCTTTTCCAGAAAAGGCCTGGATCATAGGCTGTGTTGTGCCTTGTATCCCACAGCAGTAGGGTGATTGATCAGAACGGTGGTGGGTAACACGGATAAAAAGCCACCCTGGGCTGTTTGATTGACAGGTCACTTGTGGGAAATAATGAAGTAAAAAGCAATGAACGCTTGGTTCAAAAGGTAAAAATGAAAGCAGTTTCAGCTGATCTTATACAGCGGATAGAGCAACTTTAGGGCTACTCACTATAGAAGAATAAGAACCTCTCATATTGGGGGTTCTCAAGTATGTGTCATTCAGCCTGAGAAGTCTGAAGCCTGAAAAGTTCACTGATTGGCAAATTAGGATGGAGCTAATCTCTGAAATCAGCTGCTGTAGTGTGGGTTTGAAATAAAACATAAAAAAACCCCTTCAAACTTGTGCTTCCTGATTGCACATGGTTTTGCGGAGTGCTGCGCTTTCGAGATTTCGAGAATCAGAATTTATGAACCATTTTTATTCTGGGGTCCTCTGAGGTTATAATGTGGAGAACCCCCTGAAGGTTCCTCGAAGCGCTTAAAGTTCATACGGTAGAGACTGTGTGAGCGCAGTATAGCTTCTCCACTGGATGCACCAGAAGGTAAATTTGACCTTGAATATAAAGTAGCACCCCGCTATACTGAATTATAAGATATCACACTTGTTATTTGGGAACTGCGGGTCCGGTGATTTTTCATGCCATCAGTTGAAGGATGACACGATTATCTATGGTCCGATGGAAGTCTTCAACTTGCTTATGGATCAATTTCAAAACTCAAAAAAATAATTGATGTTAAGCTAAAAACTAGGCTGTTTGTTCTTAGGTCACGGAAAATTGACTTCAGCGATTTCAAAGTGTTTGTTTTTTTCCCCCAGTGTCAGTTTGTTTTCCTGTACTGTTCCCCATCTTTTGGAAATGTAATTTAATTAAAACAGAAGTGACATGGTTGTATTTGCCTATAACAGACAGTAGTATAAAAAGTCATACCATTTCACACTTCTGTAAAGACAATGACTCAGTTATGAATTAACGTGAAAATAAATGGAAGTATTTGTAAGTAATCCATCCATTATCTGTACCGCTTATCCTCAGGAGGTCGCAGGGGGCACTGGAGCCGATTTTAAGTAATTGTACTTGATAACAAATACTGTTCTGTACTGTATCAAAATTAAAAGATACAAAGTTAATTTCATAAGAATGAATCCGTGACATCTGTAAGGTTTTTGGTGAAACGGGCTGCATCTATTGTATTTCTATAAAATGTCAACAAAATTGGGAAAAATGCTCCTCACAAGTGATGTCTTCAAATCTTCTTTTGTCTGACCAACTGTCCAAAACCCAAAGACTCACATGTTAAGAAGCTGGAACCAGCGAGTGGTTGACTATTTTTGCCTGACAAATTACGTAAACGATTAATCGATGATCAAAACAGTTGGCAATTAACTTTCTTTGGATTGACTAATCATTGCAGCTCTACTCATAACAAAAAAAAATAAATATTGGTGAAAAGTAATAAAGTAAAAACAAAGATTTACTCAAAAACCTTTCTGACTGCTCCAGGGGTCAGGGGTCGACTACTAGAACATCCTCCAGTGTGCTCTTGTTGTGACACAGGATGCTGACATCGTGTGTTTGACTCCTCTGCCTGTGTGTTTTCACCTGTTAGCTTTCATTCGACTGACAGAGCGGGACGAGGACAGATACCTGTCAGCTCTGAACCCAGTGACTCGCTGTGACGTCATCCGTTATGATCCCCGAGTGTCTCTTTTGTATGTTTTTTTTTTTTTCTTTCTGCATGCAAGTCTAAATCTAGCCTTGCCCTCTCTTCCCTCAGTAACATGGGATGCCTGTCTGCATTTGTGGGGGGGGGGCACTGGCTCCTACACCAACCCCCCCCCCCCAACACACACACACTGCCGCCTCTAGAGCGCTTAGCAACGATTTCATTGGTGCTTGCGGGGTCCCTGAGACACCAGTCTGCTCGGTGATTAGAGGCTGGGTGGGGGGGGTCTGCCGCCATGCCATTGGCTGGCCTCGACACGCCGGGGAGGAAACAGCCAGTCACCTGCTGCATCCTGAGTGTGTATGTGTGCCTTTTTTTTTTTCTTTTTTTTAAGTGAAATGAGGGACAGCAGAGCTACAAACAGCATTGTCTGCAGAAAAAGAAGCCATCACTTTAAAAAGCCAGGAGTTGCTTGGGGGTGTTAGAGGGGGTGAAGTGTGTGTGTGGATTCGGGGGTGGGGGGGGGAGTCAGTACCAACATGGAGTGAGTCATGCTGGGGGTGGGCGGGGTTAAATGGATGAAGAAAGTGGTGAGTTTGGGTGATCAGGGAGGTGAGGTAATGCCTCAGACCAGAGATGATGTCATCACATAATAGACAATATATACACACACACACACCAACCTGTGCCGGCATGCAGTGTGAATGAATGAACGCTGAGACAATTTGATTGAACACTACACAATGACTACCGATCGATCACCTAGCTGTGACTAATGTGACAAGCAATATTTCTTCCAGTGTGGCAGAGGAAATGAAAAAGGCCAGACGGGCAATATTTTGTGCGTGCGTGCGTGTGTGTGTGTGGCTTTGTTCTGCTCAAACTGCCAGCATTACTTGGTCTCCCACCGTCTGCCGCCTTTAAGTGCAGCAGTAGCCTTGTGGGCCAACAACGGCACATTAGCGGCGGGTGAGAGCTGACACTGTTTCACAGGATCGCTGGAGTATCAGCACACACACACACACCCCATGCCACCATCCGCCCCTCTACCCCGCCCCCTCTGAACCTAGACCCCCACCCCCACATTTCCCAAGGATGGATTACAATGACATATCAAATATTCATCAAGGGCTCCAGCACATTTGGATGACTTTGGATGAATGCCTCCATTAAAAAAAAAAAAAAAAAAATGTAGTAGTAATAATAAAAAAATAAACATAAAGATGAACAAATAATCACAATAGTGGAGTGCACATGTGGTGCTAACACTATAACGTGCAAAAACAAATATATAAACTACAATCTGACTTTACACAGTGAAAACACACACTGGATGCTGTCTGCAGCCCACAGATGAATATCTCAGAATAACTGAATGGCTCTGGTCTCAGAGCGATGGTGGGTATTTCTGTTTGTTTTGGAAAGGGCTGCATCCACACGTTGGAAAAACAATAAGAGCGTATGGCTTGAATGAGTCTGAGATATAGCTCTTCAAAAATTAATAGGCATAGATAGCTAAAGAGACACGAGGAGAAGGAACATGTTTGTGCTGAGAAGTCAATTTTGTTTTTTAATCATTTAGAGTATTTCTTTTTAAGTGATCGGCTCTTCTGAATGTTTTATTTCATGTAACAAAAATGTAATACCTAACACAAGATCCATTCAAATAAAAAAACAAAGACCATTTTGTACCAACAGACAAGACCAAGACATTAAGAACTCAGAGTGGGGGTGGCACGTTGATTATCACTTCATACATTTCATCAAAGGGTACCTTCTCTTTAATTTGCTTTGTTGGGGGTGGGTTTCATATAATCAAGATAGGCCTGCCATATCTTATTAAAAAATGCATCCTTTTCCTCAATCCTTGTATCTTTCTTCAATGTGATGCAGCTAAAAACATTTAAAAACCTTATTCTAATTGGCAGAGCAACAGATTTCCATGAATAATTAATTTTTTTAGGAGCAGCTTGCAGGATTTCTGCGAGCGTCAAAAGTCATAACATGTGTGACCCTGTGAGGTGGATTGTAGGAATTTGTGGTGTGGATGAGGCAACAAAGTCAGTGCAAGAAACTTCATTGGATGAACGTGTATAGAAGTAACAGCGCTTCTACATAAATAAATCCAGAGTTTCTCCTGTTTATTTTCTACATTTTTGGCTTTTATAATTCCAGATTTCTGTACATTGAATAATGGTACAGAAGACAATAGAGGTTAATACTTTTTAAAAAGAGGTGTCAGATTAGGGAACTTCCACTGGCCATAAAAGTCAGCTGTAAATAATTTATGAAGTCATGTCCGTCTCCTCTCGCCTTGCCATTTTGATCACAAGATGTTTGACTTCCAAATACACAGACGTCTGCTTTGTGATTCAAGAGCTATCAAAATATGTCAAAGCAAATCGTCCCACATGCCACAATAAACTCTACAGACTCATTCTAACGACTCCGTGCTGAGATGTAATGGTTGTCGAGGTTCTGTTAACTTATGTACAACAGAGAAATGACAAAGTTGGGAGAGTTGTTTTTTTTCCCTCGTTACATCTGCTGCAAGTCTAACGTTTTGATCTATTGAAACCTCATTCTCATCTTTTGCTTTTAAGTAAAACCTTAAAATGACAACTTTACCACCTGTTAGCAATGAAGATGGTCAAATCATTGATCGTCCAGGTAACATGAACACCAGTGTGCAGTTATGTTGACATGAGGAAGTTAGATGGCATCGTCTTCAGGACAGGAGTGACCTGCAGCGACATTTATTTATTTATTTATTTACAAGAAGACAACGAAAGAAGCTCCAGATTTCATGATAATATAAATGGGTAAATGCTACACAAATAATGCAAACTCTTGTGTAATTTTTCACGACATTGAGGAGATGGACATGACATGCAGCTGAGAGAGATCCAGGGTAACTGCTGACACTGGGCTGGATCAGAGACATGGATTAAGGCATCAGGAGCAGGATGACTCATCCACAGCTCTGAGAAGTTCCCCTCTGCTGTAAACCTCTTTGCACCCCCTCAGCCATACCAGCATACTGTGACGTGATGGTCAGATTGTTAACCCCTCCTCCTTTTACTTGCTAAATTTATTCT
>JAVQJF010090816.1:0-11693 GCA_036023855.1 Gadopsis marmoratus
GCAATGTACTGAAATTAAGTTGCCTCTCGCCCAATGTTAGCTGGGATAGGCTCCAGCCCCCCCCTGCGACCCTTCGGGATAAGCAGTATGGATAATGAATGAATGAATGAATGAATGAAATTAAGTTGTGTCTTAAAAGGATGATTTTGTGATTTCTGATTTGTTAATGCATTGTTTTTTTTGTGTTTTTACTACAGGTAATGTGATCTTTTATGAAATGTTGACTTGTTTTTTGAAAGGTTATTTTACTCGCTGACTTGTTTTTCAATGTGCGGTGTTATTGTTGAAAGACTGCCATGAATATTGTTTTGTCACATTTGTGTAACGGTAAGGCTGCCTGTCCTCCACCTGAAAACAATTGCTTTGGTTTCTCTGCATTGGATCTATAAAAGTAATACATGTTTGCTTAACTTTAGATAAAACTCTCTGCTGTGCAGGTCCCATTTAAAGTTTTAAAATGAACATTGTCTTGCTGTATCTCATTGTCTATATTCTCATTGTCTATATTCACATTCACAAGTGCAAAATAGGTCTTTTATCTGCACAGCAGTTACACAGAAATCGTATAGATGGTAAAAAGTACTCTGTGTCCGTCCCCCTGAATGTGGGTCAGAGAGGTTGATTCACAGAATGCTCACTTTGTATAAAGCACTGACGCCTGAAATAATTACCTACTGTAGGTGTGAGCCATGCTGAACCAAGACAATACATTTCCCACAGCTTAAAATCTCACTGCCAGTTCAAAACAATTATGTAAAGTATCAGTATAATTCCTATTCAAGTGCTGCAGCCTTGCCTCAGTTGGTGACCTTGTAGATATATAATTATAAAGAGTATTCCTGATCGCTCAGAAGTAATTTTCTTTGCTTTCAGACTGTAAATATACTGTGCTTTTTAATACTAACTCCATCATCAACCATGTGATTCCTTCACGTGTCATAATGTCAATGCTGAAGGGCGAAAAAGTATCACTTGCACCAAATGCACGAGGATTGTTTTATGTTTGTTAACTTCAACTTCACAGCCCTCCTTCTTATGTCATCTTGTATGTTCACTAATGAAAGGAACAATGCATCCCATACAGTAGCCTGTGGGACTTTATTATTTCTTTGAGCAGACTAATGCCTCCTGCTGTATACACACCAGTTACTTTGATGGCTGGAGATCTCTGACGCTTTAACTTTATGAGCGAAAGGTTTTCAAACTCCCCAAGGGAGTCTTTCACATCTATCTGATGAGGCGGTGCCTACGTTTGCTCTCTCCACTGCCCTCCTCTGTATCAAGGGTATTCGCTTGGAGAGGGAAAACAAGACAAATTGATGACAAATCTGCCCCAGGGTTGTTATTGTTAAACCATATTCCATGATGTAGTGGCAGAGTTCAATCAAGTTGATGATACTGAATGATACTGTTGTGTGTGAGCAGGCAATGCTTCGGCTGCTGCTGGCATTGTTTTGACATCAGGATGGCTTGTCTTTTTCTCAAATCGATCGCTCGCTTTCATTCTCTCGCTCGCCATCTTGGAGAGACAGACCTTAGAGAAATCTGTGACTCTCTGATAACTCTAGGCAGGGTGCAAAAATACAGGGAGATGGTATTCTACCAAGGGTATTCTTCTGTAATTCTAGTGTTTAGTCACACAATAAGAGAGTCCTTATCATGGAGGTACAGTAAAGGGAAAAGGCTCTGTCGTTCTGGCTTTGTTTCACTCCTGGAAGAAGAGTTAACTGGGAGCTGCGATAAATATTTCATAACATGACTGCAAGATGAAGGCTGACAGATACCTTTTAAATCTAGCTCAGAATACCAATGGGATGGCCTTATAATGCTCTTTAGATACAATGAAATTCTATTTGTATTTAACAGAATTGCTGAAGTTTGGTGTGAATCTTTTATTGAGGAGAACATTTGTTTCCCCCCAAAGGATCAAATGCGTTTTGCAGTTTGCAAACTTTGGCAACATAGAAAAGATTAATTTTAGGATTTTTGAAATAAATCATTAAAACACAAGTCCTAATTACCAAGTCTTGAACTTGCAACTGTTTGCCACCTGCATTACCGTGTGTTCATGTTCATTTTCTGTCTAGATTTAGCCTCATTATGTTTACACTTTGCATTAACATGCGTCAACAGCTGCACACCTCAAATATCAGCAATGGAAGTACATTTAGTCAAGTATTGTTACTCTACTCGACCATTTATTTGTTACTTCATGCTTTAGTTTTACTTTACTTTATTTTACTTTAGCTTTAGTTACTAGTTACGTCTCAGATCCTGTCCAGTGAAAAGCACGTGTCTCAAAATTTGGTGATTTTGAAACTGAAGGTTCAAGTGTTTCTTTATGCGTGGAGAAAATTCTCCTACTTCTTAAAATAAATAAATGATTTAGAAAGCATGGATTAGCTGAAAAATGCATCATCACAAAGCTGAAAACAGGGCTGTTTTCATGAAAAGTTGACTTTTTAGAGATACCTGGTTCTCACAGGACATCTATGCTACCACATATGATGACCTTATAGAATATGATGTGTTGCTGTACAATAAACTAACCAACAGTATATAAAGGAGCAAACATGAGCACAGTAAAACCATCTATAGCAGTAAAACCAAACATACACATTGATGCAGCAGTAATAGTATTCCAGAAACATCATATAATAATAAAACACAGACATGGACAATCTTACTGCACAATGAGTACTTTTACGTTTACTTAAGTAAGGTTTTGAATGCAGGACTTACTTTACTTGTAGTGTGAGTTTTTTCACAGTGTGGTATTAGTACTTTTGCTTCCTTCAACGGCATATCCCTCTCTACCCTTGAAAGAAGACATCGTGAACTGAAACACTAGACATCTGAGACAACAGTCTGTCTTCGGTGCCTTCAAATGTGGGCAAGAACTGCCCTGTAAGTTTTAATGGGATCAACCCAGATGGATCGTGATGCCTGTGCTTCTCATGCACACGTGTGATTTCATGCATCCCTTTCCTGGATTGGGATTTGAATCTAGCCCAATTGTGTGTTGGTTCCAATTGCACATGGTTTGTATCACTTATCTGATTGCTGTGTGATCAGGTCAAGATACATGCAGTGCAATGGGTCTCATCTTGGTTCATTTTTAAAAATGATGTCTCCATTTCAGTGTTCTTATCTTAACTTACCTTCCTCAGGGGAAGATGTGCCCACTGCCCACTGTGCAGACAACCCTCCCCCCACAGAAGTGGCCTGCGAGGTGGCCTGTCCTGCAGACTGTGTGGTTGACTTCTGGTCTTCCTGGTCACCCTGCTCCCACAGCTGTGCGACCAAGACAGCGGAGGGTCGACAGAGCCGCACTCGCACTGTGTTGGCCATCCCGGGAAAAGGTAATGCAACGTCCCCTCTGACCCCCTTCTTTTGTCTTTTCCCACCTGGTGTTAATGCGCCTTTTGTCTTTGCTGTTTATGTTATTGTGATGTTTTTGTGCAGAACTTCCTAGATATCGGTTTTCAGTCAAACTAAATGTCACAGCTAGGATATTTTATTTTCCTCAGATTTTCTATTGATGATGTATGACTTTTTGTAGCATAGCTGGAAACACTTAGAATATAGCCATCATTAAGAATGTGATTTTTTTTTTCTTTACATAGCAGCTAAATAACAAGCAGTGCCGGTACAAACCTTTATATACTATGGAAAAAGACAAGAGAAGACAATTCTTTGGTACATGCTAAATATTTACAGTACAGTAATATTGTTATTGGGTTCAAAACAGAAAGTTTGGGGAAACCTGGGTTACAATACTGACCTCTGAAAACGTACAGGTTTGATATCATTTACAGGGAAGCTCCATCGATTTATTGCATACAAGTCTTAGTAGTACTACAACATAATTGAAAAAGTTGTATAAAGCCAGGTGTTGCTGAAGAGGGAACTGCATGAAATCTCATAAATCGCCTCAAAGTATGTTACTTGAGGCAGCATCAGTTGGGCCTGAAGACAATAAAAGATATCTGGGGGTGTGGAGGTATAAAATGAGTTTACGAGATCTCTGTAGACTGCTCTTCCTCTCTGCTTGAGGCAAGCGGCTTGAGGCTTCATTAGCCACTAACTGTCTTTGGTCAAGTTGCATTATGGGAAATGTATGTGCCGGATTTTAGCAGGAGTGCAATGTCAAACCGGTGGAGTACTCTTTTAAGTTAAAGTATATTTCCAAAAACTGCTGAGGTACAGTAAATAATATATCAAAATGCACCATGATGGTTTTTAAAATGTAGACCGCAATAAGATTGCCTGTATGTAAGATACATTATATTAATGTTATAACTGGGAATCAAAGCCCACAGCTCAACTCAGCAAATATAAGATAAAGATTGATTGAGCCAAAGGATTCATCAGAGTGCTTTCACCAACACCGTGGGTTTACTTTGGCCATTATTTCTGTAGCTTTCAGGGTCTTATTTAGACATGTTTCATTCCAAAAACATTTTAGGATTGAGTTGACCATCCGTTATCAAGCAATCTTTCTCTGGCCAGTATTTCTCTGCATACTCCAAGGGTTGACAGCAAAACCTTGGCAGTCAGCTACTGCCCATTAATCCCTGTAACAAACGCATATCTGCAATAACAGCTGATGAAAGAATCTCAGAGCTTGAGCTAGGTTCCACACTGTGTTGTTTATTATCATGTTGCTGGCTATCTGCTTGCTGGCAGAGGTGTGTGAGTGTGAGTGTGAGTGTGAGTGTGAGTGTGAGTGTGTGTGTGTGTGTGTGTGTGTGTGTGTGTGTGTGGTGCACACTGTATTTGTGTTCATATCCTGCATGTTTGTAAGAGTGTCTGACAGTGTGGAAGAGCTGGAGAATACAAACCAGACTGGAAGGTGCAGGTGTTTATTCAGTTGTGGTTCAGTGACAAACTCATCCCAGCCCTTCAATGAGTCACAGTTCACTTTAGGGCCGCTTGCCTCTCTCCAGATGACACCTATGATCCTACTTGAAGTGAACTGTCCCTTGATATACAGTATGTTTACCATTGTATGATTTTGTGTGTGTGTGTGTGTGTGTGTGCATGGTTTACAGTTATTGCAAAGAGCTTTATTTAATTTGATCATTAGTCGTGGAAAAATATGAACTTAACATGAACAAAACATGAAGACGCAGATCTGAAATGACACGATGGGATTAAAAATACACAAGAAAAATCACCAATATCCAAACACAATCAGGAGCTTCATGCATAAAATTGGAAGATGACGTAGTATGAACACACTAAAGGTTACAACTACTTATTTTCATAGTGGCTACGTGCTCATTTATTAAGTATTTGGCACTTATATGCACTCTACATGTGCGCGTTTGCCTCAGAATGATTACATTAAACTGGTGGTTTAAACTGAAAATAGACAGAGAAAAGGTAACTTAAGAAGTAATAATGATGCTGCACTGTGATACTATTTTTGTTGTGGTAGCCTACTACACAACTATACACACCATCTTGGGGAATAAATAGACGTTTTCACAGATTTCTTGCTTTCAGTGTTACGCAGCCAACGAGGCTGAATATAGAACCGTAAGGTGTGTGTCCAAATAATGACTAAATATATGACAACCAGGACGCAGGGAGCAGGGATTGGGAAAGACTGTTGTGGTGTGGCACTGGCCAATGTTTCAGTTGGCCCGTGAATTCTGTTACAGTGACCCTTTATGAAGGTATTATTGGTGCAAAACACCTGAGCACCTGTGATTTGTAGTCGTAGAAATAGTCACACATGTGTATCCGTAAATTTGAACTCGCAGAGAGAAATGCTTTACAAAGTAGCAAACCTTTAGGTTTTTTTTCCCTACTACAAACGCAACACAGCAGTTACACCATCTCAAATTCTTCATTTCAGGTGCACAAATCCTGCGCTGCAAATCACAAATCAGTTGCTGCAGTGAATCTGGTGCAAAACACATTTGCCCACTCATATAAAAAATGTGAAGTCATGAACAAAATGTCTTGTTACTTGAGGTGAAATTTAATTTGCATTTTGTGAAAATCACATTTATTCTACTTAGCAATGTTGCTTTGTTGGACTAGCGCTAGTTTTAGCTTCCTCATAATGGCTGAACTGTGTGTTCTCGTTGTATACAGTAGAGAGTAGTAGTAGTCTTTGACTCTCTGTGGTTCTTTCCTGTGTGTTGGTGGCTAGAAGGGAAGGAGTGTCCAGCAGCTCCAGCCCGGGAGGAGTGGAGAGTCTGCAATGACCACCCTTGTATGGTTTTCTACTGGGAGGCCTCAACCTGGGGTCCCTGTATTGAAGAAACCTCCATGGATCCCAATGGAACCGGCTTCTGGAACGGGACCCCTACCTGTGCCGTGGGTGTTCAGATCCGCAAAGTCAGCTGCATGAAGATGAACGTTGGACCTGTCATAAGTAAAAGGTACGTTCTCTGACCAGGCACCTCTCAGGCCTCTAATTTCTGCTGTGTATGTTCCAAAGTGGCAATGAAACATATACTTTAATTCTATAGTATTGTAATTCAATATATATATATACATGTTAAGACCTTCAATGATTTTCAATATAAAAAATGAAATGTTTTTTAGGGCAGCACTCTTTACAGTTTAGTTGAGTCTGTTGGGAGGCAAATCAATACCTTGCTTCCTTCTTAATGACAGGAATTATGTGTCTCAAATGTGGCAGCTGAAATGTCTGTTCTTGAGTAATTATGCCAGTATGAGAATGGCACTTTGTAACAGAATATTTTCTTCCCCAACCCTATCTGACGCTGCTGCTTTTGCTCAGTTTTAGATACCAGAAAATGGGTCCCGAGAGAAACGGCTGGTAAATTATTGGTGAGGAGTAAAAGAGCTTTGTAAAATCTGGGGGAGGAGTTGAGAGGTGATCATGTTTCTCTTACAGAAGAATCGTTTAAGTTTTAAGATTCCAAAAGCGTCTTACTTGAAGATATATAGTGCATGCTTTTACTTACTGGCAAATGACCCAGAGGACTTGATACACTGTGAAATCATATCCCCAGAGTGTTGTACATCGAGCTCTTCTTTTGTGCTTTCTGCCTGTGTTTAGGATTTTTTTTTTTTTTTGTCAACCTGAGATTCATTTTGCTTATGCTCCGCCATTATCTACTCCTCTTTCAGCAATACAATATCAAACACTACTAAGGGCTTTTGTGCTGTCGCTGTAATGATGTTATAGCCCACACCAGGAAGATGGATTTATAAATAATTCAGAAAGTTTGCCCTTCTTTAGCTCGATATATTATTGACAGGGCCATAAAGTGGATTATGGAGAGGCTTTATTCTTGTGAACGTCCTATCTCCCACCACAGAGGCTTTAATGAAAGCTGTCATTTCTGCGCCACCAACACCTCTCGCCTGTACAGTAAGCTGTGAATTCAGTCACTTCTTTGCTATTCATATATAGCTGCAGTGTGTTCATTTAATGGAACGGCACCTCACACATAATAATAATAATAATTGGATAATAATAAGGTCGTTTATTGGTCAATCATGATACACATGCACACGTGTAGAGAACAATGCGCCAACACACACGTACAATCGCGTTCCACATTGAAATGTATCCTCTGCTTTTAAGCCATTAATCTTTCTTCCATCCTTCTTCTGTCATGATCTGCCTGTGTGACTGGTTGTGTTTCCTGTTTTCTGTCGCCTGTCTCGCGCTTTCTGGGTTGTGTGGTTTATGCACTTAGTTCTCCTGTGTTCGAGTCTGTGTCCCGTCTCAGCCTCCCTCGTGTTTCCCCTGGTTGTTGAAGTGTTTTCACCTGTCATCCCCTCATTAGTGTCCTGTGTATTTAAGTGTGTTCAGTCCAGTGGTTCATTGTTGCGTCATTGCTACATGTTCGTCGTGGTGTGGATGTCGCGTTTGTTTCCCGTTTTCCCTGGACTCTGGATTTGCCTTGTTTCACCTGTCACATCACATTCCTACCCGCCTTACCGATTTCTGAGGGTATTTCAGTTTATTCAATAAAGCACTTGTTCCACCCGAACTGTCTGCATTTGGGTCCCCCTCCTGCTGCATCATGCCACGTCATAGCATCTTCAGAGGGGAGCTGGAGCAGTGGTCAGCCTTCTATGGCGACCGGGGACCAAATGCAGTTTACATGCACCGTCTTGTTCAGGGACAGGGGGCAACTTAAGGTTCAGTGTCTTGCCCAGGGACACTTCGACATGTGGAGAGGAGGAGCTGGAATCAGAACGCCAAACCAAGGCGCCAACCCCAGGGTTGAAAGTCCACAGCTTAACCTCCTGCGCCACACCCCGTCCTGCATGTTACGATTCATCATAGTTGATTTTGTCGGTAACAAGTTCCTGGGCCTTTCTGCTGTCTTTCCAACATGTGCAGTGTGTAAGACATAAGTGTGACTGTGTCTATATAGAACAGCATAGATTTTAAATAACCTCTCAAACCTCATTTGATAAATAATCAGAAGACAGATGCACTGTGATACTTTCCTAGAGTGAAAAAGAACAGAATAGGGTTAGATAGGACGGTTCAGACTCTGCCATTTCCATTGCTTTAACCCCTGTATATCATAAATGTGTTATACAGGAGTGACCTTAATATTTTTAAATCTCTTCCATCTGAGCAGCAGATGCGACCTGACTATATTTGATGTTGTGCTACTTGAGAAGGGTCTCTTCAGTCAGCAAACATCTAAGCATTTCATGCTTAGCAATAATCTCCACAGTGAGAAGTGGCTCAATGAAAGGTTATTGGGTCTTTCTTGGTATCAGCACTCAGGAAAACATTAAATTGAATTTTAGTTTAATTTCTGATATAATATTAACAAACTAAAGCAGGGGTAATAAGAGTGTTGCACTGGTTATTGGACTCTATAGTACCAAATTATCATTTTTCATATCATACTGTAATGATAATTTGGAGACATGCTGGTAACTATGTTCAGAGTAGACAAAGCACACCAGTTGGTGATGTGCTGTAACAACACACTCAAATAAACACTCACGCAAAGTTAAATATTAATAGTTAGTGTTTAACTAACTTGGTATTATATGAAAATGATGAATTAGGATTTTAGATTTTGAGGAAACATTTAGTGTCCCCAACCATGTCACAGTTGAACACCACGGTTTTCACTGTATATTCCCCCAGCTGCTCTGATGCGTTGCCATGCCCTCTGGCATGCATCACTGCAAAGAGGGAGAGAGGAGAGGAGGGATAAAGCCAGGGAAGGTTGGGTTTTATGTATCTCACCTCCTTATGCTTTGGCATACTTTGATCTCATTCCTGTGCGTGCTGGCTTTCTGCAGTCAGTAGGATGTGGCACCATGCTGGGTCTCTAGTGAGACCTGGATCTGTTTGTCGACAACAAAGTCAGTCATTCTGAAAAGAAATTGGGATGTCTATGTGCGTGTATGTGTAGGGGTGGGGGGGCAGGGGAGATTGACTGTGTGTTGATGAAGACATCAAAGCTCATGATTTATTTGAAATTACATAGCTGTATTAATCTGCACCACTTGAAGGTTGCACTACACACAAAATACAACACAGCCAAAGGGTCCAGTACAGATATGTTTCACAAGATATGTAGCAGCCTAAATACAGAGGAAATACGCAATAATTTTCTATTTTAAGATGAAGAAAATGGTTAAAAGTCTGTGAAGTGCTCTTTAAGATCTGGTAATGGTGTCCTTGGCGTGGCAGGAGTGATTCATTGGTAAACAGTTTGCATATCCTCACTTTTCTCAGGTTTAATTAGCAGCCATGCTGTGGACTTTGATTGATTTTTCTGTCTAGAACACTCTGTCTTCCTGGTGGCAACAACAGACTACTGTGGCTGCTCTGTACATGTATATGGGGAGATAAATGCACTCACCTGGTTGTTTGAACTGATCCTGAATTAGTTTCCCCTACTTTAAGTTACACAGTCCTTGTAACAAATTTGGCAGTTCTAATCCATTCTATGTGCATCGTTCCACAAACACAAGTGGAAGTGGAACAAGCTAAAAACATAACATTGACATAGATCACCTTATTGAGTTGATATATGTTAGCAAATTAATTACTTATGTACGAACCGAGCAGATACATTAACTGGGATAGATTCCAATTAATACCTGATGTTCTGACTTTTTCTACTCTGAATTCACTAAGATGGCCCATAAACATTCCCCCTGGAAAACCTTCATACGTTACACGGAAACATTTACCTTGGGTCAACTCTGAACTCAAATCTCTTCTTAGGCAAAGGGATAAAGCATGGCAGAATTTCCTCAGACAAGGGAACATGCTGTTTGGGAAACCTATAGGCAATTTAGAATATCAGCAAGGCTAAAGTTAGAAATGCTGAATCTCATAACTATAAAGAAATTAGAGGACTCTCTCCTACTGAGGAACAATTTCACTGGTGATTTGTGAGAACAGTGGTCCTCATCTTGACTGGTTTGAAACTAAATTCATTAAATTAGCCTGATACATCCACTTGCCAATTTCTTTTAAAATATGTCATTATCTATGTATGAGTTACCAACTATTGGGAAATATGTACATTTTACCCCTTTCAATAAGGGTGGCGACACGCTTGATCCCGATAATTACAGACCTTTTTTGAAATATTTAGTCCTTTACCAAAGTTTTTAAAAATAACATTTATAGTCAATTATCATAGTCCCTGAATTATAACAGTATCCTAGCTAAATTTCAGTTTGGTTTTACATCAAACTCTTCCACAATTACTGTGCTGGTAAAATTAACTTATTTAACTTATTAACTTAACTCACATTTTTATTGATCTTACTAAAGCTTTTGACCTAGTGAATGTCTTCCTTTAGATAAGCTCCATGCTGTCATGTTCAATTATATGCAAATGATGCTGTTCAGCATCAACTTATCTGTTAATTTTTAATAGTTGTGTGCGTTGTGTAATAATGTTGTTGTTCTCTGTTCTTGTGAGTGTTTTGGGACCCCTAGAAAATGAGATACATCACAAGGTCTTTACCACAATTGGACAACATGGAGAAACTTGTAGTCAACTTGTAGAGACCTCTGTTTTGGACTCCACCAACTCTATGTCTATATATCTGACTTCCGCTTTTTATATGCTCCCCTTGGATGGAAGTCCAAAACAGACTAAATGGCTCGGAAGAGCTGTGTGATATTTCTCTGTGGGTTTGTCAAGCCACCCCTTTCATATTACACGTAGTGTATTTGATCCATTGTTAATATAAAACATTTTTATTAGTGCAGCTTTAAGATAATTGGGTTTTAAAACTGTCAGTGTATTATGACCCATAAAGTAGTCACTCTGGGCGCTTGAATAGAGGGAGGATTTTTGTTTTCACAGAGCAATATTTGTGCCCTGGGAAAGCAACTGAATGTTTGAGAAAACTGTAAATTCTTATATCTGTCCACCTTTTGCCTGAGCGTGCAGGCAGGGGGGACATGTAATCTATCATGTTTTCTATGGGGAGAAGTGTGATGCCAAGGACAGGGCAGTGTTTCACTGCACTGTCCTCTTACCAGCGAGACTCCGGACGTTTATCGTTCATCACCTGGGAGATGAAGAGAATTTAAGACTACTTGTTGTCTGTATGTATAGGTGTTCAGATTCAGCTCGTCCAGAAACCGTCCGACCCTGTTTGCTTCCCTGCAAGAAAGACTGCATTGTGACACCCTTCAGTGAATGGACAGCCTGCCCATCCACCTGTATGCCAGGTAGCTCTTCTCATGA
>JAVQJF010090818.1:0-11275 GCA_036023855.1 Gadopsis marmoratus
CACACACACACACACACACCCACACACACACACACACACACACACACACACACCCACACACACACACACACGGCCTGTGGTTAAAGAATAAGAGGGGGGTTGATGAAACTAGCAGTAAAATGTGGGATGGTATGGCTTAGGTTTGGAGGTTACTTGGAGGGAGCACTAAAACAGAAATCACTCGAAGAAAGAACTTTTTGCCAATCTCAGCATGATACTTTCCTTTTTAAATGCATATTTGTGACTAGAAAAAGGAAATTCAGCATCATTCCACAACAACTTGTAGTTGTCACAGAGCTTTCACAGCTGTTCACAGCCAGCCTCGTTATTATTGATTTTACTGATCCCAGTTCCCTCTGATCCAGGAAAAAAAATAAATCACCAAAACTGTGAAATGTGACAAAGTTTCTACTCCGAGACTCTGAGCCAACTTGTTGGGTACATGAAGGATGAAAACTCTCCCGTAATAATTCCGAAGCAGTGTTAGTTGCATCGTGTGTCAGGGGGAAAAAAAAAATAATGTTTCTATGATCATGTTACATTTTCCTGTAACAGTGTAAAGGAAGGCATTACTCTTCCAATTTCAGTAATCTAATCACAGTGACTGCTCGTAAAGATGAAGAGGGTTGGTATTACAATTACACTCACAAGCTTCTTTAATCTCATTATTGTCATACTAGACGTTCAAAATTTCCATTTGCCTTATCCTTATCCACACAAGGTGTGCCAGAAATGATATTTTAGAAATAGGTAGACACACATATTTAATATTAGACAAATACAAACAAAGAAACAACTTAGAAAGTCAAAGGAATTGAAGTAGCACTCACTATGTACACAGCATAGTACATAAATGATGAAATGAGGAGCAAAAGATGTTTCTTACAGTAATACTTTAAGCCAATACTCTGCAGTAGTATTTATGTATGTTTTATCCGATATACAACACTACATTTCGGGTACTGGGTTCCCTAAAAGTTACAATGTTGTGTTAATTTATGGTTTGCTCTTTATCTGTCTATTTCCACTTACAAGATGCTAGTTAGAACCGTTTTGTCGCTGATTTTTATAATGCATGAAGAACATGTGCATCAGTACACTTAGTTAAACAGTAACTCAATATCTGGGTATGAAGGAGTATTTAAGTTATGCGATGACATGACAGATAATCTGAGAAGTATCCCCGAGTCCTTCAGACTTGGCGTGCTTGATGCTGGAAGGCTTTGGATGCACAAAGGTAAAAGATAAGCTGAAGACCATGGAGATGCTTCACCTTCTTAATAAGTGTGGATTAGATCAGGTCTCGGCCATCAGTAACAGACACGGTGTCTACAACTCCCTCACTGCGTGATGCCTTCCAGGCTTGGGTCAGCAGAGACAGGTGTATGAAGAATTAAAATCTTTGGCATTGACTGCATCTATGTACGCAAGCTGTACCACGATCTTTGCCGATATTCTCTCCGATTTAATCATTTATATAAGTGAAGACTGATCACAAGCACAGGTTTATCCTTTATCACGATCCGTTAACCTGATGAAACGTAGCTACTTTTGTTTACAATGATTAACATGTAATTTCACTACTTATGTGAAGGTTTTGCAAAGTAAGAATGCTTTCAATTCAGCAGCATTAGCCAGAACTAAACGGGTGCTTTTAATGACTGAGCAGTTTTAACTTTTAGAGTTTCATCAGTGTAAAAAAAGGTGCTTTAAAATAGGTTTCTAACTTTGGTACAACATACTTTTCTCTTTCAACCTGCTGTGAGGGTTTGGGGAGAGTTTGTAACAGCTGAAAGGAAACTATTTCTAATATACTGCTTTTCCAAACAGCCCAGTGATTAGCCCTAACCCTAACCCTAACCCTAACCCTAAAAAATTTGATGCTATCGAGACAAAAACTAAATAATAAATAAATAAATAAATAAATCAACCCGACCAGACTGAGAAAACATGAGGAACGATCTGTTAATAGTGTGTAGAAGCTTCGATTCTTTTGATGCCATCGACTGTTGCGATTCTTCTCCTGCGATGCTTCAAATTTCAAGGAAGCTGATCCAAATTTAAACCACAGGGGGCTACAGCTGAACCTGTAGCTTACCAGCCGTTTAGAAGTATGAATATTAACACATCACTCATTATTATTGTGTTGTTTCTTTTACAGGCCCGTGGGAGCCCAGGATGTTTACATACCAAGGCTTAAATGGGAATCATCAGTTGTTGAGGCGTGTCTGTTGTTGTCGCGGTCTTCCTTTCCTTCCTCTGGAGGGACAGTAAAGATGACCTTGGATGTTTTTCTGAATTTAAATGCTGCCGTCATGGGAAAACTCTCATTTTAGTCATGTTCCATGTTGCTACTCGAATAAACACATAAACCTGTAAGATAGAAAACAACGGTCTAGGAAACTATTTATTCAGGGGATACAACATTGATAGATTTTTTTACAACATAAGGTTTTTCTTTATACGCTGAAAATATTGCTTTATCTAGGCACTAAACCCAGCCCAGTGTCAACTCTATTACCAGAGACACTGTGGGAACCCCCTGAGGCCTTTGAAACCGAGAGAAGGGAGGTGGAATAACGGGTTGAAGCAATGGATCCTTGGGTATGCATGCACGCACACATTTAGGCTGGGCCAGACACCCATACTGCACATATCAAGACTGAGGGGCTACCCCAGCCCTGTCTCCATACATCTCTCTCTCACACACACACACACACACCTCCACCCTCTTCCTGCATTCTTCCCGTCCGACACACTTCCAGTAAACCCACCAGAACTTCAAAAACAGTCCACCAACACCACCAGACCTCCAGATGACAGCACATGCTAAAAACACGCACCGCCCTGTCACACACAAAGACAAAAACACCACCTTCTTATAGGAAACTGTGATTAAAAACAGGCCACAGGTGCGACCAGATGCTTGGCTGGGTTTGGTACGTGTCTCAATCCTACACAACACTTTGTCATTGCCCAAGTATATGTAAAAATCTAATTGGTTTGTAAAGGTTGTTAAAGTGCCAGGTTACATTTCTACTCTACCACGTAAACACTACAGCTGAAACGATTAAAGTAGATTGTCAGAAACAGTTTCAGCTTCTAAACCGTGAGGATTTTATTCTTGTCTTGTGCGATTAGAAACTAAATGTCTTTGGGTGTTGGATCTTTGCTCGGACAACACAAGCAATTTCAAGATGTCACCTTGGGCTTTAGGAATACGTTTAGCATTTTTCACAATTTTGCCCCCCCACCCCACCAGAGTGATCGAGTTCAGCCGGACCTTCCTCCAGAGCTGACACAGCACTAAAACAATGCGGAGAGATAGGCCTGGCTTTTCGAGACCACTGGGCCGTTGTGATGAGCCTCGTTTCTATTCCTTCTTTGCGTTAGGGCACACTGCTGCCAGTCTGCTCCTCTGAGGTGCATTCCCCACGTGCTCTAATTCGGTGCATGAAAGCTTCCATTAAACCCACATACACAAAAAAACAGCGGCTGGGCAACACAAGGGAGAGGAGAGGAGAGACGAGACGAATGATGACTGTTATTTGATAAAGCAACGCCAGAGCTCTGTTGTGTGTCCATCTCTCTCTTTTACATTCCCAGCAGATCTACAGTCGCTGTACCGCTTCACTCAACCGCCTCGTGCACCTGTTTGTTTACTTATCCCCTCACTTCCTCCCCCATCAATATCCCTCCATCTCTCACTCGCCAGATAATTCACTCCATTCTGTCTCTCTCCCTCCATTTTGCCTCTTCTTACGTCCCCAGTTCAGCTCCCATTCAGAAGGTCATCTTTAACACTTGCTGTCAGGCAAGGCATTTAGTTCACATCAGGGCATGGTTTCAGGGGTTTCACCTGCATGAAAGACATATGCTGTTTTATGCAGTAGTGAAACCATGCTTAGCAATGTTTGTGAGCACGTCTAGCCAAAGTAAATGAAAGGAAAAATTGTCATGCGTCAGCTGTGTTTAGGAACTTTAAAGATTTTTTCATTTAGGTAATCAGTGTTTACATATCAACATTATTTTCCTCCCCAAAAGGAAGCCACATTTGTGGGTCAGAAAGGTCGCTGTGTCATACAAGAGAGGGGCCACTTTCAACACGCGTCCTTTATACCCAAAAAACAAAAACTCAAAAGACATGCGCTGTAGATTATTCTGCTTAACAAGTTACCAAGTTCTGGTACTGGTGCCTGCTGCTCCTTTTTTTGCTGCATTGTGCCAAATCAAAAAGATTAGCTGCATATTGAGAAACAAATTGAAGTGTTTAGGGTTGTCTGTCACTTTGGGGCTAAAGGCAAAACACCTGCAGGAATACCTCTGACTGCATATGAACATTTACCAGAAAAACACTGACACGCCTTCCTGTGTGTCCACTGTCAACATTAAAAGCAAATCGCTGCTCGTCCGAGAGGTTTCTGCACGGTTTGTCGTCTCCCTGAAGTCTTTGCCATTTAGATAAATGGCAAGGAAGTCATATTATCAGATGCACTTTTGTCTCACTGCTCAAAAGAGAGGGAGAAAATGTCTTATGTGTCCATAAATCGCCATCTATCCATATGTCAGGTTATCTACCTTTTATTTTTTTTCCTATCTATCCATCCTTCCGGCCCAATGCAGGGAGGAGATTTTATGTGAGGCCTCAGGCCCCCCGCTGGGAGACAAAGCAGCAGTAAACAGTGTTTACTCTCATAGAGGCAGTTGGGTTTAAGTGGCCAGCCAGGGTGCCACCAGCCTCCCTTACATGACCGTTAAAGTCAATGTCCTCGCCTTGGCAACCGTTGGTGGAGGGACGGAGAGACAGGGAGGTGGGGTTAAAAACCAGGAAGTAATATTAGAAACGGGTGCCGAGAACCCGGTCTTTGAGCAAAGCACTGAGACCCATACAAAGGAAAGTGTTTTAGAGGATGACACATTAAATGTGACAGGGTTAGTCAAATTGAGAATGCACACACACACACACACACACACAAGGGATCAATGAAAGAGAGAAGGGGGACTCCACTGTTTATCTACTGTCTTCTTCTGTGTCTCACTCTCTCAGTCTGTTTCTCACACACACACCCCCACACCAGTCAATTGAAGATGGCAGATGGTAGATTGGTAAAAGGCAGACAGCGTGATCCAGATGTTGCTGAACCCACAGTGCAGAAGGCAAAGGGCTTTGATCTGCCATTCCACAGAGGAACTACTGTAGGAGAAGAAGCTGACTGGTCCTTTAAAGAAAGGAGGGGGGGAAAGAGAGTGGAGTGGAGTGAATATGTGTGTGTGTGTGTGTGTGTGTGTGTGTGTGTGCGTGCGTGCGTGCGCGTGCGCATCTAAATAAGAGAAAGATTGCGTTAGTGTACCAGGGCGAGAGAAGAGGTGGATGATATTCCCATGTGAGATGCTTCAGTGTTTATGAAAAAATACCAGAGGGATAACTCACACACACAGTCCAGACTCCCACACATGGCTCTTGGGTTTACTCTCATGACACATGACATCCATGTGGGGAACAACAAAGACGCATGCACACACACACAAAATCAACCCACACCGAGCCCGGGGGTCGCCTGCAGCAACACGCCACACATGCTGGGTTGTGAACTGGGGTTGTGAACCGTTTTTCTCCCAATGCAATTTAAGAAAAGCTGCATTCATTTATCAACTCAGACCAGTTCTGCTCCTTACACTTTTTCCCTGTCCAGGCATCTACTACTAAGAGACTCCAAATTAGTTGCTTTTCTCACTGGCACTTAATAACAGCGCCCTGGTTAAAAAAAGGTTAAATTAATCAAAAACTCACAACTGCATCTCTGGTGGGGGAATGTGGAGTAGGCACACGCCAACACAACTCGGCAGGTTAAAAGCTATTGTTTGGAGGTGAAATGTTTAAATTTCCCAGGGTCCAGTCCCCAGGCTGAGGCCAGTCTTTTACCCGCAGGCCTCCAGAGGTGAATGGGTTTAGCGGGAGTCTGACTCACCCGCTGGAACGAGAAAACCCGCTCGGTTCTGGCCAAGGCTCAGTCACTGTGGTCAGAGAGTCAGCCTGCCATCCGGGCAGGCAACCAGTCATTCAGTCAGCCTGCCAGTTCTGACTTTGTTATTTCAGTGAGGTCAGCCAGTCAGCCAGCCAGCCAACCAGTTAGTCAATACAGTCAGGCAGCTGGCCTAAAGATGTGGTCAAAGATGGACAACTCCAACAGTCATTCTGCTCTCTGGTTGGATAATGGCCGTTAGTATAAGAGGAAAGTTCACACAGACTGCCAGATGTCAGTCACTGCAATCAGTCAGTAAACAAGGCAACTTGTCTTTTACGTGATTAATAAGGCTCCGCCACATACTGTGGTGATGAGAGGGCAGAGAATTTTCTTCTCATTTTCATTCAACCACCCACTGACCCCTGCACTCATCCATTCAGTCAGTCAGGGAAATGGCTGTTCTGCCAGGCAGTCGACAAGCATGCCACCCAGGCAAGCGGTCACTGTGGTCGGTCAGCCAGTCAGGCAGTGAGCCTGAAATGTGGTAAGCGACAGCCCCACTGACCCAGTCAAGTGGTGAAGAGGCAGAAAATGTGTCTGGATAATGGCAAAGACTACATAGTAATCTTACTTCCATGCAGTTGATAAAAGTAATTCCGCCGGGTAGATAATCAGTCAATAAACCTGTCAGACGGCAACCTGGTCAGTCAATGACTCAGTCACCCAGGCATGGATCAGTCAGAAAAGCTGTCTCCATTAACTGTGGTAAAGTACCCAGTGACTCGAGGAACCCGTCCAGAAATGAGAATGTATTATTACGTTTGCTTTATTTAATTACGGTTCCCCTCCATGTTTGTGTTAAGCCCCTTCCCTCAGGAAAGAGATCAAAAGCCATTTCTCACTATAACATGTTATTAGTTTTGTCATGTGGACCTACCAGATACAGTCGAAAGGGCCCAATTTGGCTTCTAAGCCCATACTTTAAGAAATACAGTTCTCATATTCACTCGCCGCATGCAGCCAAAGCAACCAAAATCAGCCTGCGGTCAGGAATACACCCGCTGACCCCTCATAGCAATGTGGTGATGAGTTAATGTGGGTGAATTTTGGCTTTTTTTTTGGGCCCTTATCAACTCATCTATCCAAGTCATTGCTCTGGATAGTAATTCATCGGTTCACCTCCGGCTGCAGTTCACATCACAACAGGAATCCATAAGTCAGTAAGTATCCCATCAGTCAGTCAGCAATTCAGCCAGATCCTTATCCTAATTTGTTTTCATAAAACACCGACACCAAGTCCATAATCCCTCCTTATTTACTATATATTGCATAATGCAGTTTTCTGCCGTCGCTACGCTGCATGCTAAACACACAGCCAATAAAGGTTGCAGGCAGGAGTTGACCTTTGAGGTTTTTACTGGACGCAATTGTGAAGCTGCGAAAACAGAATTGGACAACAAGTTTGACGGCATTGATTACAAATCGGAAAGAGATGATTCTCTAAACAAGATTTGGACCAAAGGTTTTATGAAAAATGAGTTGGTACGGCGACAAAGGAAACTGGATTCACAAAAGAATAGCTGTGGAATTAGTTACACTGTGCTCCATGTTGGGAAGACACAACGTATCACCAGTGAAAGATAGGAAGTAACACAAGAATGAATCTAGTAAACGTACAGATAAAGTCCAGAAGAATAAATGGAAAAGTGCAGCAAATCAACAGTTCCTTAGACTGTTGTATTAGCAACACGTTAGCTCCTGACAGCTAGTATTGTGGCTGGCATGGTTAGCAGTAAGGTGATCTCAGAAAAGCTAAATTCTACTAAATGACAAATCAACAGCCACAAGAGATTAGATGAAAGAGACCCGTCTGTTTGCCTGCGTGCAGATCTGACAAAATGGTAGACACTGCGGAGCAATGTCGGTTAACTGTGCCAGGAGGGGTTGTCACTAGCAACAGAACGCCCAAACTGAAGACAACTGCTGGTGGCCGAATGTGTTTTACCCCAAACACCAAATTAACAGTGGCCATGTCTTTGACGTCTCAATTTTCAGCTCACTATAGACTAAACAGTTGAGTGTTCATTATATTTATGGAGAAGTGAATGAGCCTTAACAGAGTGAATTACATATAATGTAGTATACAGCAAATGATGCAAAACCAAGTATTCTAAAAAGTATACTCAGGCATAGCAAAGTCTATTAAAGTGTATTAGTATACTAAGAAATGTACCAAAGGGCCCGGCCAAAGGTTTTTAAATGCCCACCTCAAAAAAACAAAAACCTCCATGAAAATGATGAGATGGAGGAAGTCAAGCAGAAAAGTTAAAAAAAAAGAAATTGCTCAATCATTAACCAATAACTTTATACAACTAAAGACCACAGCGAGATGGAGGTCTGACTACACAAGTTTCTTAAAAACTGAAAACAAATAAATATAAGCTTAGATTGCTTCAGCTTCTAGAGATGAATTGGTTTTAAAATAGCTTGCAGTAGGACAAAGGTGATCTGTGTCCAACTCTTCAAGGTTTGAGGTGCAGTAAGCGTGATGCAAGTTGGAGATGTGGCTGCTGTAGGAAATGTGGCTCCTTCAGCTAGGCGGTAAATCATCAGTTCATACACTCCCAAACGTCTTCCATTCATCAAATCCATCCGTCCCATCACATACTGCATCTATTCAGGCTACATGTCATCCACGTAGGCATCAAATCCCAGAACAACAGGTTCAGCACATAGTACATGTACAGTATGTGCAACCTCCCTTCATCCATCTAACTTACAGCCGTCAGACATTTATCAACAGACTACCAACACACATCAGTAGTGTGCATGGAAGCCATTAGTCCGTGTGCAGCCTCTGACCCTGTAGATGCACATGATGAGGCCGATGCTGCTGCTCTTCTTCGTCATCTTATTATCTGATGAATAGCTGTTTTGGAAAGAGCAGAGGGTATCTCGGGGGGGACTTTCCAGATGTTGTTGTGGACACATTGATGCATACACACAGACTCACTTTGATTATGCGTGTATACAACACACACTTGCGGAGTTGTGCTCTCATAAAAGTGAACATTCACACACACACACACACACACGGTAACTTAATAATGCACTGGTGGATGAGGCCACAGCTGGGCCAGGCAGAGAAATCCCTGAGGGCTCAGCCATCTAACCGCCACTCCTTTCCTCCTTCCCTCGCAGTTTCCCCTCGTGTTTTTAGCTTGTCATTGAAGTACTTGCACCAGTGCTTCTGTCATGACTTTTAGCTAGCTATCAAATGCATTGTGGAGGAAAAACAAATGGCACATGTATTTATCTGTTCCCAACTCTCTTTCTGCCAGACAGGAAAAGTTACCGGATTGTAACATTTCTCCAAGGAAGAAAGAGAACGTCAGATGTTATTTCCCCCCCGATGCGTGACTATGAAGGAATACACCTTAATGTCTTTAAAAGGTTCTTGCAAACATAAGACTGTGACTTTGACTTGTTTGTTTTCCTCCGCTGGAGTGTAAAGCATCTGAAAAACAACATCTGAAAATCAGGAAGGACAATTTTTAGGTCATGGCAGTGTTAGTTATGACACGTCACAGAAAATCTCAGATAATGTCGCAGATAATGAAAATGTCACATCATTCTATTCTTATTCCTCACTAAAACCACACCAACACACCCACAAGCTAACTTGTGGCTTGCTCTGTCCAGCGACTTCAATAAAAAGTGATAATTATTCCAGAAAAGCCATGTCTAAACTTTATTAAACTCACAATATGACAAGAGCATAGATGGAGAAAAAAATAACCAGCAATAGGTGAAAAAGTCGAGGTATGTTTTTTTAAGCTTTAAATATAGCTGTCGCTTTGCAGTACATGACATTTAGACTGTCCTCCATCTTCACTATCCAGCCATTTGTCCTTCTCTCAATCTCTCTATCCATCTTACTGCTGTCAGGCTCTCTTAAATCCATTGTGTGTGTGTGTGTGTGTGTGTCACAGAGTCATTAGTAGCCGATTAGCCTTCTGACACACTGTAACACTGTCTGACACGGTAAAGGATGTGTGTGTGTGTGTGTTTGTATATACAAATAGAAAACTGCCTCCCCACGATTTTACATACTGTATGATGTTTCATAGGAATGCATCTATTCAAATTACATTGGCTGGAACCCAAATGCAAAGTTTGACATATGCACTCCGCCTCTCTAAAGCCCCATTCCAACTCAATCAGTTTAACTGGGGAAGGTACAGGGCAATTATAATTTTTTTACCCAGTCTGCACCTGCCAAGTCCATAGCGCTAACAAGTCCAGAAAGTAGGAAAAACCTGGACAAATTACTGAATGTTTTTTCAGCAGTACTCAGTTTGAACTGACATCTCTGTAATGTTATGGGTTCAGTATTTGGCAGCTGTCAGATTATCAAAACACATGCAGGCTAATAGTCGAAATTGACTTTGGACCGGGTCTGCTGCTGTCTTTCAGTAGTGGCTGAGTTGTTATATTGATGCATATATGCTTGCAGTTGTTATACCAATAATTAAACACATCTGCAAAGATGTCAGGCCAAACTGCTGGGATATAAACCATAAACAGGTTTTAAAAAAGGTACAGCATCTCCTTTTGACCTCCATGACCTATTGGATTGTATTTGTGTCTTTTCTTTTGGCTTTCTTCTTCTTAATCTTCTTTTTTGTTGTGGTGAATAGCTGGACTGTGAATGTATAAGTGCGCAATGTATAGGTTGTTAAAGACAGAATAAAACCAAACCACACTCGTTTGCCCGATCATGACCGACTGAATTTAACAGAAACAGACATCATGCAAAAAGGCCTTGTTTTCTTATCAAGCCACAGTACCTACAGCGTCTCTCAGGGTTCGCGCCTTAAAGCTTGCTGACCGAAGGTTTTACATAGCATCCATGCCTTCCTGACACAAGTTTTGCATATGACGACGGCTGCCGGAAACCTGACGTACGTTAAGCTTTACATCTCATGAGTACCATGGAGGTCTTGGAGACCAATCAATCAATACCTTTGAGTACAAGTCTCTAAAACCTTTGTATGCCAATCAGCAGTTGACCACTTTGGTTTTCTATTTATAAATCTGCACAATCTTTGTCCAGCAGCACATGAACCACTTTGGTGAGGAGTCTCTCCGTGCGACACTCCCTGCAGCCGCAGCTTTACACGCCGTTCAGAAAGCCAACGTGTTTCACCAAACCACAAACAACGGGTTCACATTCACCGACTCTGCTCAACCAGTCCGAAGGGGGGGGGGGGGGGGGGGGGCACCCCAAAAAAAAAAAAAACCCGATA